>JAECUM010004055.1:0-100739 GCA_016617855.1 Megalonaias nervosa | reverse complement strand
AAAAAATTTCCGACTCCACTCCATGAGTTGAATAGCTTGTTATATAAATGGGTTTAGCCCCCTAACAGACAACAAGCATTTCTATCTTGAGGTGTAGAGCAATTGAGCTGGTTGAGCGTAAAAATCGATGCTGCGCTTAGGACAATGCGAAATATTTTGTACATTACCAGTAAGGACGTATTCAAGCGTGTTTTGATACGCTGCTGTAATAGAAAGTTGTCTCCGGTGGGTCGTAGTTAGACGGATTTTATTAGTAGGATAGGACCCTATTGACTATCTCACTGTTAGCAACTAGGGAAAAGAAATATTTGCTTGCAGGTGTTGCCATTTTTAGAACAGAAAGGAGAACCAACGAAGTTGTATGCTTAAAAACCGGTTTTGAATACCACCACAAACATTTCCACGAAAGTAATCGAATACTGGGCGTTCAAATAATCCATTTTAATTTCACAACTACCGGCCACGGATGAATTTGTTATTCGAGATGAACTGAGTGGTGTGTACAATGGCGTATTGATGAATGATTTATGGGAAACCCCAAAATACTGTGGAAAAATATATACAAGAGTAAAACCCGTGTTAATACATGTATGAAAATCATACATTTAATTCTTTAGGTATAGCAAACTTTGATAAATAAGAATCTTTTGCCTTTTCGGACTGACCTACCTTTCTACCTGCCTACCTACCTACCTACCTACATACGGATTTATATGGATTATGGATTAATAGATTCCAGCTGTCACATATTTATAAACGTGATAGGCAATATACAATGCACTCTATGCAGTAATGATTTAATTTTTTATGTTTGAACAGACTCCATTGGAAAAAAAATTAAATTTACTGTCCTTTTTCTTCATATCACCCCTGATACATTAAGCAACAATGGATGCAGATTTATTGCAATGTTTTCTCTCTGAGTGGTCTAAAGCGTTCGCCTTTACAGTCTTCCCTTGTCTTCTTCCGCCAATGTAATGGCCACCACATATAGCCTATGATGTGCTGAAAAATGGCTTTAAACCCACAAATTACATTGTATTACCTCACACATATTACGGAATCAACATAGTCTTACGCTGTGCCGCTATGAATGCATAGTCCATTCCTCCATACATAAACGTAGCTTTTCGGTTAGTGTGTGTGTGTGTGTGTGTGTGTGTGTGTGTATATATATATATATATATATATATATATATATATAACATGTTTTTGTCATTCTTTTTTAATTGGTCAGGGACTGTGAAGAGTTTTTATTGATTTCTTACAAATGCTTTTCTGCTGTTGTATACAAGTGTTGTATAGATATGTTAATAGTTGTTTAGATTACGCCCTATAAACAATGACGGAAATGACATAACAATAATGTGTCTATCTCAACAGCATACATGATGATGATGATGATGGTGTGTGTGTGTGTGTGTGTGTGTGTGTGTGTGTAAAACAATCTTCACATGATAATTATACATTACTAACATAGGGGTAAGCAATTCCTTTATTTACCAGACTGAAAATATATTGATGAGATAAAATTAAATACATTGTTAAAAAATTTGTGTTATAAAATATTCAGAATGACAAATACGGGGAACAACTCACCACTGGAATGGGAATCAACATATATGACGCCAAGAGCCAATCCATTATACATCTATATATGACTATTTATAAATTCTAATTGGGTCTTACCTTTTCACTTTTAATAAATGAGGTAACGATGTATAAGCACACTACTTCTTCATGTGCTTAATGCTTCTTATTTGCAAATATATGACCAACTTACAAATAAACAATCAACAAATCGAAATTACGCTTACTTATTATGAACAGTAGCCTTCTTTTCCTTAAAAATGGCTTCCACCGTTTTCACCCAAGCTCGAACAAATATAAGGTCGTCAAGTTCGATGTATCCTCTCTTATAAAGTTCGTCATATAAATGATGAAGGTCCAGAGGATGTCCCATATTATAAAGCTCCGATAGAAGATTTATTAGCACGTTGCTTCTCATGTACAGGTCATTTTCAGCGTCGAGATCTTTCAAAATGTTATGAGGATTTCTGTCTTGCCGCACATATGGTGGCGTAAAAATTAACTTTATATCGTCCCTATGGAAAAAATACTCAGCGAAATAGCTTCTCCAAATATCCGTGACTCTTCCATCCACACTGATTGGAAGGGGGAGGTAGAGAAACGCTGGCTTTGCCCACAAAGTTGCTTGGGCATTGAATGGGGTATATACACCTTTTGGAATCATGAGGGGTTCGTGGTTTTTCAATGTAGCTTGAAAGTCAAACGGATTGTTGCGCGTGAATCTGTAAATAGCATCAACATCCGGTTGTTTATTCGCCAGGGACTGGATAACACCAATAGTCATAGAAGCATTTGACTGACATAATTCTGGAGATACATGGGGATTACGTATTTCCTCCAAAGGAAATCCTCTCGGCCATGAATACGTTTCATTGACACCAAAGTATGGGTAAGGGTTCATCACTGGCTTTGAAAATCCAGAACATGGAATTAGATAGCTGAAATTTGTCTTTGCTGTTAGCATTTTCGAGTCGATTAGACCTATATTATCATCATCAAAATCCCATATATATTCGCCACCATGGTGAATCGCATAAATATAACCAATATTCTTTCTGCCAAAGTGTTTCCATGGTAACGCCTTTGAAATTGCTGGATACAGTCTATCATGATCAGCTGGCTCCAGAAATACAACTTTGTCACCTATATATCCAAGTTCAGACATATAAGACTCTCTAGATTGTGTTTGAATGTCGGCCACTACAACCAAACACCATTTAGGGCTGTCAGCTATATACCGAACTGATTCTGATGGCTTAAAAATCGTGGTAACTACTGCCCAATTTGTGCAATTTTTCATGTTATCATTGACAAAATAGATCTCATTCTCAATTTCCCGATTCAACGGAACTTCACGGAATCGCTTTCCAGAGAAAAGAGTTTTTTTAATATTTGGTAAGTCAATTTTTGTCCTCGCGTCCAAGAGCTGTACAGGAGTGTCAATGTGTACACTTTTGGCGAATACTGACTCAATTTGGTTATCCATTTTGCAGGTATCATGCCTACATCGTTTGACCATATAATCTGTTTCATAGAGAAGAAGAGAAGATAGTATCAAAATCATGAAAACGTACTTTTTCTCTGTCCGTGAATTCATCTCTTTCTATACAACGATACACTCGTATATGCAGGTACACAAAAAAACCTCACAATGACTCATGGATCAAACTTCGTGGCCATGGGTTACTGTTGAAAACAATTTAGCGTACAAGAGAACTGTTTTGATCGATGTTTGCTCAGGACTGCACGGTTGTATCAAACTCAAATATAAACTTTACATTTGTGAAGAGCATCGAATATTCAATGAATGAAATTGTTCGGCTATGAATGTTTGCCCTGTAATTTGATATTACAAAATAAAGAAAAGGGACCATACGTAGAAATTGCTGGAACCAATGGCATACTATAATTCAAGAAATAAATTATAACAGCCATTCTAACTGGCCACTCCTCAATCGTGTAAATGATAAAATGTACGAGAATCAAAGCCTACGAGAAGGGTTGTGTTTCCCCCATGCCGAATTGGCCCATACGGTGTTTTGTAGTTGAAACTGTTGATTAAATTCAGTAAGGCACGTACATGTATATTTTATCATTTCTGAGTAGCTACCCAGCTAACGCATAACGTTGTTTCAACGTTGTTGTAGGTTGTGATTTGGTCATGCGTGAAAACAACGTCCTGGCAATGTTGCTAAAACGCTGAACACGAACAGTATCTTATTTGTCTTATAATCGCAAGAAATATTACAAATAACACGTATATGTATTGTTTATTAGAGTTTGTACAACAAATAGTGTCAGGCCCGGCCCTAGGGCAAAGCGAACGAGGCAATCACCTTGGGCCTCGCGCTTTCAGGGGCCCCGCGCTGCTGTCGGAAATCAACTCCGCAATGCAATGTTTTTCCTTGGGGCCCCGCTCATCGCTTGCTGCTTTGGGCCCCGCACATCCTAGGGCCGTTTCTGAATAGTGTCATTTTTACCAAAATAATATGTGGCATTTTTATAACGTTGTACCGATGTCGTGTTTGATATTACACTATGAAGGGAAAAACGATTGTTTTCAATTTTTTTTTTTTTTTTTTTTTTTTATTTTAAAAAGAAAAATGTGAATGAAGTTTGGATATTTTTGCATAATTTTTTTTTCGCCAGCTGTTATGATTACAAAGTACGATCACCTTGTCAATTTACCAATCTACGAACTGAAGTTTGTCGCTGTTCCTGTAACGGGAGAAAGATACATGGGATTGAGATGTATAATTATTTGCTGCTTCAAATTAAAAAGTTCATGAATTAATCTACACCTCGCATTTTTGAGTTGCAGAAAGCAACTATTTTATTGTGATAGATTATTTCTTGGCTGATTGTTCTGCCATGTCTACAACCGCTTTCTTGCACATACATGTAAACACCATGCCACATGCGAAGCATTGTCAATATCAAGCTAAGAAAATTAGGTCTATCTGCCAAATTATTCAGCCTATACATAAATTATATCACATTTTGGCGTATTTCCTTGGGCTTTATCTGACTAGTATTAAATAAATTGATACATTGGGGCATTTTTACAAAGAATAGTAGCGAGGATGGAGTTGGGTTGCCATGATAAAATGACTCGCGTTCACGCTTTTTAATGCACATGCGCAGAGATCAAGAGCCTAAGATATATCGTTTTGACACCCACCCCCAACACAGTATAATAATATAAAAATAAAAATAAATTAAAGCCAGATTGAAAGGAAATATTTGTGTTTAGACATGTGTATATATGTTGATATACATAAATGTAAAAAAGAAAATGCACATTGAAAGGTAGTTTAACTTGGATAATTACAAGCATGCCTAACCCATATTATAGTTGGTGCGAAATAATGGCTTGGTTTGGTTTTGTGGGTTTAACGACTTTTGTTAACACATAGTAGACTATACAAGGCGGCCAGAACCGAGAACACCCCGACAAGAATCACCGACGCAAGGGAACCTACTAAGAAACTTTCTCACATACACACGTGAGATGCGAATGTACTGTAAAGGTGAGCGCCTTATTGGTGGGAAATAACCCTATACTTGCATTTTTCAGCGGATAATTATGTACATGAAATTGAGCTCTACAGTCTATTTTCAAAGTAATAACATGGAAGAGCAAGCCCTACCTTCATTCCTTTGGTAAACCACTTCTGTATTTGAAATTTATCCCCTCTTCTTCAATGGATGAGGATATTTCTCCCCATTATGTTCTGTTCCAGAATATACCATGATAAGGACCACACAGCATTTATAGTCCACATGTTTTTTGCCACTGCTTTTCGATCTAGGAGTGAATGCCATTTGTAAAGTTAAGTTATTCTCTGTGGTTTAGTTTGTTTTAAATTTGGGGTAATATGTTGTGTAGCAAAATTGGTGTAGGTAAGTAAATTGTTTCATGTTCGGGCATATACATTTTGCATGCAAAACCATGGTAAAAACTTATCTTTAAGCAAATTTATAATAATAATAATAATAATAATAATAATAACTAATTTTAGATTTACTACCCGAGTTCCCTTGGCGGATATAATATCGGGGAGACTATCCGCAGGGTGATGAAAAAAATTTGGTACCCATAGGCTCTGGTCAGAATATAGATCCAAAGTCCATAAAGGGAAGGAATCTTTTTCAAGAGCATCTGATATGCAGGTTTTGTTAAGTAAGTATGACTTGATTTACAAGATCTATTTTTCATATTTTTGGCAACAGATTTTCAAATGAATATATCAGGTACCATATGTTTCTTCACACACTTACTGCAACTATTTACATGTAAAAGAACTTAAGACCACATTTCAAAGTATGTGTTTTACAAATACTCCATTGATTATTGATGACCGACAGTTATCCATTATTGTAAAACTTATTTTAAAATATTTTGTTACTTTTCAGGATCCTGCTTGAGAAGTAATAGTAAGACAAAGACGAATGAAGTTACAGGGGCCAGAAACCATCAAGTATGCCCCAACCCAATGTGGAGGGACACAATACAAGGTTGCCACATGATCAAAATTTAATTCTATTGTGCCTTTTCATGCATTATATTAGCAAAATTGTTGCAGTTCTAAATTGATGGTTATCCTTTTACCCGGGACTATCAAAACTTGAGTAGACAACTAAACTTTACATGCAACTTGTTAAATTGGACAAGTGTTTCCGCTGGGAATTTTACGGAAGTGAATTTTTTTTTACCGAAGTGAATTATTGGGACAATAAAATATACTTTTGCAGAAGTTGTTTTCTCCATCCACTTGCCTGAATTTGCAAGCGATTCCAAAAGTTAAGGAAAGGACACGTACATTGAATCCATTTCATTGCATTAGTTAATTTGACTTCTACATATGAAAGTAGTGATGAGATGACATATGATTTGGATCAAGTACATTGAACCCATTTCATTGCACTAGTTAATTTGACTTGTACATATGTAAGTAGTGCTGAGATGACATATGATTTGGATCAAGTACATTGAATCCATTTCATTGCACTAGTTAATTTGACTTGTACATATGTAAGTAGTGCTGAGATGACATATGATTTGGATCAAGTACATTGAATCCATTTCATTGCACTAGTTAATTTGACTTGTACATATGTAAGTAGTGCTGAGATGACATATGATTTGGATCAAGTACATTGAATCCATTTCATTGCACTAGTTAATTTGACTTGTACATATGTAAGTAGTGCTGAGATGACATATGATTTGGATCAAGCATATAATTAGTTTTCAGTTTGCAGGAGCCTGAGCAAAAGAAGGAGACACATATTGTCTTTAACCTAGAGGATGCATATTGTAATCCAGAATATGAATAAAATCATGAAAATAGCGAGATACAAATAAAGTGATAGTAAAATATATGCTGCATTGCTTTTTTATACCCACTTGTCGTTTCATAAATACAAATGTCTGTACTTTGGGCCTGTAAAGTTTGATAGAAAACTACATGATCTTGAAACATTTGTTTTGACAAAATGATGCTAATGTAGGATAGAAAGGTTTTCATACAGTACACGATCTATGTGTTTAAAAGATGTTAGGACAACTGCAAAGAAACTGCTTGATACAGGCTAATTTCAAAATGAATTTCCCCTTCATAACTAGATGATCTGTAAATTGTATCTATTTCTGTGAGTTTCATTTTTGTGTCCTCACTGCTTGTATTAAGAGCATGCTCAATGGAATCCTGCCCAGCTTGTTGTATGGCCATCCACCCCTACGGTTTCATCAAGTATGATTGATCATAGAGAATTAAATAGACGAAAGTAATTTGGTGGATATTAAAATTAGTACCCTACTTTCTTCTTAGACTGGGTACTAATTCATACTCGGTTCTCTCACTGCATAGTATCAGTGTGGGGGATTGTCATGGTTGGGGTGGGGTGCTCCCAATATTTTATTTAAACTATTGTAGAAGTCCCACCCAGGCTCGATTTTCGTTGGAAGTTAAATTAGTGAAAGATAGATGTAAAGCTCCGAGCAATGCCGACGATTAAATGGTTAAATATACAAAAAGGGTGCAATTCAATGAATAACAATTTAATAACAATTCAATAATCAAATGCTTCAAATTTCCAATTACACTCCTTCCGCTCGACCCTTTAACAGCCTATTGCATCACTTGATTAGCAGTGTAAGATCGATTACCACCTGTATTTGTATTCTACTCATCCGTGGTATTCTTCTCTCTCCTGTTTGCCCCAATTTCTTCTCCTCTTCCTCTCCAACTTTTTCCAGATTCCTTCTCCTCCTCCTCGACTTCTCTATACTCCTTCTCCTCCTCCTCCTCCACTTTTTCCTCCAGGCTCCTTTTCCTCCTCCTCCACCTTCTCTCCACCGACTAGACGTCTATCGACTACGACTGTTCGGCTACAGTCTCAATTCCATCTCCACCTCTTGGAGACTCGGGACTCAACGGAACCAGAAGTTCTCTGTCCCCTAAAAAGCTTCCTGTGAAAACACAAGGATGGTACAGTCTTTTTCCTTAGCCCTCTCATCTCACACTACACACAGCCTATCATCAGATAACGGCTATTAAATTTCTTCGGTCACGCATTCATTCACATCGAGATTCCCATACATTCTTGTATAGTAAAACAAGCGTCATAATACAGCACGGTATCAATTGCTTGTTATACATACATCAATAAATTCTGTCACATCAGTACATATTCCTAATCCCGTTATACTAAACAATATCACGATAATCAGACGCATTTCCTTACTTTACACTCATACAGCGTACTCAAATATTCAAATATCCATGCTCTGATATATTCATACGTCCATAGTAACTAATCTTACATACTTCAACCACTCCAAATTCACAATTCAAGCATGTGTAAACTCTAACATAACACATTAATAAATGCACTTGTTTACTACGAAGTAACCTAATAGCGAATTACAAAATTAATTCTGACCACAAGCTAACAATCTACATAATTCCGCCGCGCATCTAATAATTCTCTACGTAGGCTCAAGCACATTTCTGAAATACGCATGTAAATTAAACACTACAAATGTAATTCTACATACTGAAGGATCCCATTAATTAAGTATACATACTACAAATAATTACAATTATGATGCCGTAATACTCTGCAAAAATCGAGCAAATAACTTACTGACCTTATCGAAGCCTTGTCTTTCCTTAGAACATAAGAATCTACCTCTAAGTTTTACCGCCAAATTACGAGTGGCTTCTCTCGGAGTAACCCTATTGCGCAGATATCTTCCTAGACGAATACTAACTTTTCATTTACAAGTTGGAAGGTAACATTTGCGTCGAATTGTAATCATGCCCTCTATTTTTGATTGGATATCGCTGTGGACCGATCCAATCAAACTTAGCGGACAATGTCCCTCTTGTTGTCTGTCGACGTGGGGACGGAAAAGAACGCGCCCCGTTCAACCCGTGGACTTTCCTTTTGATCTTCGACTAACCTTAACACATAGGTGTGAAGTGGTGCGATCGATCGCCTTTTGCCGAATTAAGATTCAGGTCTCATCCGGTCATGTAACCTTGCGTAAGACATTAACAATAGCCCGCGGCAATCTTTAGACATCAAACACATGGCCGCGGTAATATTCCCAAGACAGGTAGGTTATAGCTTATACATGACTTCTCCCCACGCTTGAGAATAAAATCGGGATTTTATTCCCCAAATTTGCTCCAATGCCAATGTGCGTTACTACACGCAATAAAAGAACAAAATCATAACGACGCTACACACTGACTACAGAAACGAATATACACACAACATACGGTTATCTACTAAGAGATCTACGCCGTTTCAACGCTCCTGCTCATGAAATCGGCGCCTACGTTCTCGGTTCCTTTCACGTATCTGATCTGCATCAGGTACTGCTATAAGAACAGCGACCATCGCATCAAGCGTCCATTCAACAATTTCGCCTACGCGAGATACGCGAGGGGTTGGTGGTCGGTCTCCAATATGAACTTCCGCCTGTATAGTACCGCTTGAAACGTGATATCCCCAACACAATTCCGAGGCATTCCCTCTCCGATACGGAGTAGTTCTTCTCGGCAGCAGACAGTTTCCGACTGCAGTACGCGACGGGGAAAAGCGTCCCCTTGTGCTCTTGCAGTAGTACTGCTCCTAGGCTCGTGTCCCACGCGTCAGTGCGGAGCACAAAGTCTTTGGACAGATCCGGTAGATGGACAACAGCGTCGGATGTCAGCCTATCCTTCAGCGTTAGGAAAGCGTGCTCACATGCATCCGTCCAAATAACTTTACTCGGTGCTGGGGCTTAGCAAATATGACAATCATCATGTTTGAAGATATTTTGATATACATATATTTGAATCAAATATTCCTCTTGATACAAAATTGCTACTTTTCACCATAGAAACGTGGGAAATGGTTTTCACCTTCTCAAGCCAAATTATACCGTTGAATTGAATGCCATGTAATAATACATCCATTTTGCACCTTGTTAGCTCTAGCTCATAGATTTGTGTAGTGTATAGTATGGTCCATAATCCATTTACAAGAATGTTTGCATCACTACTCCTCCCCAACTAATTGGAGGAATGCCGTGAAACTTTGTACATAGATTGGGCCTAAGGATTATTGGGTGTAAATGAAAATGGTGCCGCTCGAGGACCAATATCGCTGCCACAGCGACCATATTGAAAATTTTGCTTCTCCTACAGGATGGCCCTTCACTAAAAGACTTATTATGATATCTGCTGGATCCTAAATTAAACTGGCGCGAACCTGAACTCAATGTGGCTGCCATGCGAGCGATTTTTAAGATCTTATCACTGCTCTTCCTAGATCGATGTCCATACCAACATGGAGTTTTCATCAAATTTTGTATGATGTTCAGTTGGTCCCAAATGAAAATGGTGCTGATTTGACATTCAACGTGGCCATCATGGCAGCCATGTTTCAAATCTTGCTATTGCTACTCCTTCTAAATGGATGGCCATGAATTGTAGAAATTGACTTTCTAGCCAGCAGTGGGGCATATCTTTCAGAAACACACTTAGCTTTCATTCTTCACAGTTTTCAGTATAGTTTTTGAATGTTGTCAGGAGGTTGTAGGAATGTTGTATTATGACGTTAAGCAACAAACTTATAGGAACATTCAAAGAATTTCACCAAATCACTTTGCTACAACGTCAACGTGAAGTGTTAGCCGCGTAGATGGCCAGCGACGTCCATCAAGCTAGACGGAATACTATTTAGGCAATAGTTTAACACGATGAAAGTTCGTGTAAAGCAAGTCCGTATAAAACTCCGTCGATGAATTACGGCATAAATTATTGTAGATTTATTGGTAACAGTACTCTGCCAGATAATATTCCTTTGAATTTTGATCAATGGACTAAGGAAAAACTCTATAAATATAGTGGATTTGCTTCTTCTGTTTTCCTCAAATATTAATTCCTTTTAGAATGGCTTAGTGGCCGAGACTAATTCAAGATGCATTCGATGACATGGCTCCAAGTGAATGTTCTCAGAATCATCAAGTTTCCTAAATTTCAAATGTGCAAAGAATATCCAGAACTTATCCGAGCAGTGTAGCTTATATTGATCGAATGCGCTAAATATGAAGTGTGAAATGTGTCTATGGCATAAGCAAATAACGCTGCTACTTTACACTAAATATTTAAAATTATACAGTTAATGGTAATTTAAACTTATTTAACAACTTATTTATGCAGTTTTAGTCAATCTGTTTGCGTACTGTAGCAAATGCACTTCTTATTTAGACCTTTGCAGTAGCATGGAATAACTTGGCACAACCAAACAGCGATCTTAAGTTTTTACTAAGCATCAAACAAACTATAAGAGTAGTAGTTTTAAGCTGAATTTCTATGAAGTTCTTCTAGTGAAAAAATGTACTTGGTTTGGTATATTCAGTACTGAGTATCTCATTACCATAAGAGATCATCTATCAAAGAAACCACACGGAGTTCCAGCATATAGGTAATAGAAACACCATGACAGGAACACAAGAGGTTCAGCTCAAACCATAGTGAACACGAGTCATGAAAGAGGTATTGCAAGGCCATTTTAATACAGTCTGAAGCGTGACACCAAGTACTCTGTTTTGAGCAATACCACAGAGACTTGAAGTTAATGCCTTTTTATAATTATGCTATATAAAAATAACAGAGGAGGGCACCATTCGCAAATGGGTGGCTGCTCAGTTTAAAATTAGCTTATCTACACGAATTTCTTTCAATAAATGCCACTAGAATGGTTTATAGTGCAGTTATATTCAATAGCGCCATCTCATAGCTCTGTTTTATGGGTGAAAAATGGCTATTATTATATTCAAATCTATGCGTCCCGAATGTTTCATTCCTACTTATGATTACAATTGAGTTAATATGTCCACCAATTTTTAATTGGCTAAAATAAATTTTCATTTTTCAGATGACAATTTTTCAACTTTCGATATTATTCAAAGATATACTTTAAATGGTGAATAAAAAACAAAGGTTGACAAATCTCTAAAAAATACAAAAAGACCTCCACTCACTCAGTCAGGCAAGTACAAATTATTTTTTTACTCTTATTCAACCAGCTATTATAGAAATATTCATACTGGTGACATTAATGACCTAAATTTCATCACGTAAAAGGCTGTTCTGGAACATATTATCAGACCCTTCAAACAACAGTCCGCTCTCACTGTTAAGCGATTATTAGTATTGAAGGATGAATGTGAAGCATTTATACGATATTGACTAAAACAAATAATAAACTTCTTATAGAAAGTATGGATTTTCAAAAATCAAGTCAGCATTATTCTTGACTTAACATCACTTTCTTGTAGGAGAAACACTGGTCAGCTCTGAATCAGATCTGGTCCGGGCGAGTGATTTGATATCAATCGCACGATATTTTAACTTGTCATTTCGAGTTGGGTGATTGAATTTTCAACCGCTGAAAAAAAAATCAGCAAAACATGATCTACTATTGGTGCTTGTAATATCAACTTATTGATATGTCGGTCTAGATTGTAAATGGATTGACAAGATCTAATGTCGTCTGTCAACAACTTTCCGTTATTTTAATTGGTTTGATGTTACAAATAAAAAAAATACTCAGAGTCCTAAGTTTTATTTGATGTAAAGTTTGAGAACTTTGACGGTGTACAGAAATGCATTTCTCAAAATGAATGGCACGTATGCCAAAAAATTATTCAGAAATTTGATTTAACAAAAACTGTCAAAACTATTCCCAGTTCCATGCAGGAAATCGTTGTAACTAATTTTATTTTTTCTAAAAACTCAAAATATAGAGTAAATGTTACTATAGTATGTTTTTTATGAACCCTTTGGCATATGATTATCTAACTATACCAGTAACATAATCCAAGCATGGACATGGATAACCTCACAACTTTTAATGCTGTAAATATAATTCAAAAATCTCAAATGCCTACATTACATGGTATATCAACTGTTGAAAGATCTCACAACCCATAAACAAGGGGAAACTTCCACCATCCAAGACAAATCAGGAAAATGCCTCACAGAAGATCAAGGGATACTCAAGCGATGAACAGAATACAAAAATAAGACCCAAGGAGATCCAGCAGTATTAAACTGCCCTCAGGCAGAAGAAATTGATGACAACCCTATTCTTTGTGAAGAAGTAGAAATTGCAGTTAGGTCACTAAAGAAAGGATAGTCAGCCGGCATTGACAAATTAGCAGCAGAGCTCATTCAAGCAGGAGGAGAAGAGATAATCACAGTCCTAACAACAATCTGCAACAAGATATGGCAGACAGGAGAATGGCCCACCACATGGACTCAATCTTTGGTCATCGTGCTCCCCAAGAAAGGAAACCTACAGCTATGCCAAAACTACAGAATCATCAGTTTGATCAGTCACCTGAGCAAAGTCATGCTGAAGATAATTCTCAATAGACTAAAGCCTCAGGCAGAGAAAATTATTGCTGAAGAGCAGGCAGGCTTCCAAGCAGGAAGGAACACCACAGAACAAATCTTCAATCTCAGACTCCATTGCGAGAAATACCTTCGGCATCAGCAGAATCTATAACACGTCTCTATAGATTTCAAAAAGGCCTTTGATAGGGTATGGCATGCAGCCTTATGGGCAATTATGATGAAGTACAACATCAGCTCACACCTGGTGTAGGTTGTTGAGCACCTCTATGACAAAGCCACCAGTGCTGTACTCATCAATGACAGTAGAGGAGATTGGTTTCAAACAACAGTTGGGGAGTCAGACAAGGATGTATACTGTCACCTTCACTCTTCAACATTTTCCTGGAAAGGATCATGGAGGATGCCTTGCATGACCACAAGGGCAGTGTCAGCATCGGAGGAAGAACAATCACCAACCTTCGCTTCGCAGATGATATTGATGGTTTAGCAGGAGAGGAAAAAGAACTGGCTGACTTGGTTGAGTGCCTCAACACAACTTCCACAGCATACGGTATGGAGATTAGCGCCCAAAAAAAAAACTGATGACAAGCAACACCAATGGCATCAGTGCAGAAATAAAGGTCAGCGGACAGAAGCTGGAAAGAGTCACAAGCTTCAAGTACTTGGGATCAATTATCACAGATGAGGGCTCCAAACCAGAACTACTTTGCAGGATTGCCCAGACAACAGCAGCAATAACAGGGTTGAGACCAATATCCATCTTTCTGTATGCTTGTGAAACATGGACATGGACGCTCACATCAGATCTACAAAGAAGGATTGAAACCTTCGAAATGAGATGCTTCCGCAAGATCTTGGGCATCTCATACATAGACCATGTAACCAACGAAGAAGTCCACAACAGGATCCAACGAGCCATCGGATCCTATGAAGACCTCTTGACGACTGTAAAAAAGCGCAAACTGAAGTGGTACAGTCATGTCTTAAGATCATCTGGACTGGCAAAAACGATTTTGCATGGCACACTGCGAGGGTGCAGAAGAAGAGACACAGAAAAAGAGGTGGGGAGACAACATTAAGGAGTGGACAGGCATGGGATTTGGAGATTCCCAAAGTGCAGTAAAGAACAGGGAAAGATGGAGATAATTGGTTGTAAAGTCAACTGTGGTGCCCCAACGACCTCTTCGGTTAAGGGATTGATGATGATGATGATGACATGTGTGAGACAGTAATTACATTTATTTATTCCCATTATTAAGACACAGCATGTGTTAAAGTTTCATGGGAATCCTCCATGTGGTCAAGGAAGGGTAGCGACAAGAAACTTGTCTTAAGAAGGTCGACAGTTGGAATGACTTGGCAGAACCTAGTAGCGTGGGGTGACTTCGCACATCCAAGTAGGGAATGACTTAGTACAACCAAGTAGCGATCTAATATATATGCCCATCATCCATATAACTATAAGAAGTAGTAGTTTTAAGCTGAATTGCTATAAAGTTCTTCTAGTGAAAAGTTTATTAATCTAGTGCTACAGAAAAACACCTGTTTTCTCATCAGAAGTTTAATAACCACACCATGTAAGGAACACACCATGTCAGGATCACATCAGGTTCAGCTCAAACCATATTGAACACCAGCCCTGGGAGAGGTAGTGCAATGCCATTTTTATATTGTCTGCATCATGACACCAAAAACATTCCTTGGAGCATGATGCACAGAGGCTTGAAGATAATGTCTTGGTATGATCATTCTATATAAAATATTAACAAGAGACTTCGCCATTCACAAGACGTGTGAGAGAATAGTTCTAAAATTGGACTGAGTGAAACAATCATATCTTGATTAAATTCTGACATTTCAAAGACAGCTTTCAACCACAATAGAAGAACGCAGTAGAGCCGCATAATGTTCTTCTTTGTGATTATTTAAAATAGGATGACTAATAAAGTTACTAACTTATGTCCATTTGGTATAATGCGGCAAGGGTGAATTGAATTGTAATGCAATTGCCATATGTACATAAACTCTCTCTCTCTCTCTCTCTCTCTCTCTCTCTCTCTCTCTCTCTCTCTCTCTCTCTCTCTCTCTCTCTCTCTCTCTGGTAAGCATGTGTTCGTGCTTAATAGTGAAAGCAAAACGTTTGTATAAGCTTGATACAAACAAATGAGAAAACAAACTTTTGGTACAAAGTATGGATATTCTAGGAACAAAGCTAATATTTCTCTATCATTAAATATTCATATCATTATTAATGGAGGGAAACATGTTTATCTGAATTTTAGCCTATGACATTAATCTTTCACTTGAAATTCCTAAGCTTTTTGAAAACTTTGAATGTTTTAGATAGGAAATTGACTTGCATCATGGCAGTAGCTAATATGTGACTAATGAAACCCAGAAATGGCGATTGAGACCCAAACATGAAATCCTATCTTAAATGGATCCATAGGTTTAACAAGGGAATGACTATTGAGACCAAAGTAGTAATATGAGAGAACTGAGTGACAGAAGAGATCCTCTGCTGACAAGGGAAATTTAACATGGATGACGTCACAAGACTTAAGGAAAAATGGGAACAGTGTTAAAAGTGGATGATCTCAATGGGGCGGGGCCATACTAACGTTGCTCGAGCTGACCTCAATAGGCTCTACTCTAGGTAGGTATGGAAAATCACATGTTAAATGAACCCGTGTTTATCATGGGAATAACACTTGAGGAACAAAAGGGTTTATGGGGTAAAAAGGATTGATGGGGTCAAAGGGGAAATGGAAAGGGTTTTTAAGGTTAAGTTGACTGTAATGTGTCGAACTTTGAATGAGTAGTGAACCTTAAAGTTGAATTCATTGTGCATTAAAATTCTATTCCAGTCAAGCCAGAAAAGTCTTTGTGAACGGTCACTCCGACTTTTTCCTTCATGTCAGTGTTAAACTTGACACGTCAGCATCTACGGTCCATTTAGAATTGACCCGGGCATCGCCACGCTGTCCTGAGAAAATACACATTAGAGCTACCAACCGTTTGAGGTGAATCCCATGTCAAATAGTCATTTTCAAAGGGATGTTGACATGCATCGTATTTCTCAGATTTTAGGCTGACAAAATCTGACGAAGAAGTAATTATCTTGGGGAAAAATTAGGAACCGCTGATTTCGATTGGTCAGTTAAATTAAGGCTTACACCTTAAAAGTTATGTGAATTTAAAAGTAACGACCTTGGTCGAATTTCTTCAGTCCAAAATTTCCTAATAGAGGATAAGGTTTGGCTCCGAGGAAACTAAAAAGTGAGTGCTTTCCTCGTTAAAACAAGTAAAAGGGACTCTTGAGAGGGAAGACAGGCTATAGTGCTAGGACGCACGATTTGTGGGAAAAGAAAATAAGGCGTGGACATTGCGCTCTTTTCACCACTCGTTACCATGATGAACGAATCCGCAATTGAACACTGCTTTTAAATTCCATTAATGTAAATCTGTTGAGTTGAAGTTGCCAATTTTAGTTTATGTATTAATTAATTAAAATTTATCTTATTTTTCTTTTTTAGGGGGCTCGTATTGTATTATATCTTCTCAATAGTCTTGCTCAGTTCTCTGTTGACGTTCTACCTATCCACTCACACCGGGCAATAACATCGAGGGAAGTCATCCTCTAGATAACGATCGCCAAATCTAATTAACCATCCTTCTTTCTAAGAGGGGGACGCTACATTGACTATATATATAAACAAGCACGCAAAGACACAGAGACAAAACAAAATAAACAATTTTGGTAAAAGTGAAATAGTATCTTTTCGCATCGTGGGAGGAGCCCTGAAAAGGGTCGTATGGTTTTCTTCTACTTTATCCCAGATCTCCATGTTTTCCATCATCTCTTGATGGATCCTAGAAACTTCACTTTCATCTTTTCTTCATGGATCCAGCCAGGATGCCCCATCTACCTAAACTTTTCTTTTACCTTGATCATGTTCTCATTCATGCATTAGAAATATCCTTGTTTCCTCTCATTCTCCTTTTCCTTTCTCTCCTTTTCCCATATGGCCTTCATCTTCTCCTTTTCCTCTCCCATAATTTCTTTATCAAATTCTTGGTTCTTTGGAGGGCAGCCGCTTCCCTTCTCATGCGCCTTGGCGTATACCATTGAGCCTCTGCTTGCTCGAGTAGCTACTCATTGTCCACCCGGATGTCTATTACTTCTTGTCACTTTTCTGTCATTTTATTCTCGGATTGACAATGGTACGACTGATCAATCAATCAATCTTGATTTAGAATCGTTTACACATGTACCACGTGTTTATTTCCACAAAGTGGTATAATTACTTGATCGTGAGGGAAGGAAAAGAGCCTCAAATAGTAGATGAAAATGGTGATTCTAGATTTTAAGCCTCCTTTCCCTCTAAAAACGTTTCTATTTTGACTTTCTAGATTTTAGGCCTCCTTTCCCTCTAAAAAACGTTTCTATGTTGACATTTTATAGCGCAGGAAATGTACATGTTAGTCAATCTGTACATCCCCTTATACAATACTTGTGCTGCGTCCGGAAAACAGTCTCGAACTTTCTAGAGGATGACATAGCAGAAATTATAGGAGAATGACATAGCAGACTGGAAAACGAACATTCTCGAAAGAAACTTCCGGAGGATTACGTAACAGAGACTTCTCGAAAACGAACATTCTGGAAATTTACGCAGGGCTATAAAATCAGCGAGATTTTTCACTTTTGGCCAGACATTCTTTTGGAAGCACTAAGGTAAGTGAATTTTTACTACTTTACATTTTAAGGCAAATATGTTTCTAGTTCAAGGTTAGGTCGTATTTTTTACTGTAACTGCTTTCATACCTGCTAACTCTCATTAGCAAAATATCTGTTAACATACTGTCAATAATACGAAACTCACGTATTAAGTCGTCCATATCATATTTTACTCCTCGCAAATAAGATCGTATCTGATCAAGCAATTTTTATATAAGTAATAATAGTAGTGGATGAAAATAAGGTTTCTATATTTTAGACTCCCCCCCCCCTTTTCCCTCTAAAAACGTTTCTATGTTGACTTTCTAGATTTTAGGCCTCCTTTCCCTCTAAAAAAAAAAATTTCTATGTTGACATTTTATAGCGCAGGAAATGTACATGTTAGTCAGTCTTTACATCCCCTTATACAATACTTGTGCTGCGTCCAGAAAACAGTCTCGAATTTCTGAAGAATGACATAGCAGAAATTATAGGAGAATGACACAGCAGAAATTATAGGAGAATGACATAGCAGAAATTATAGGAGAATGACATTTGCAGAATCCCTGTGAATTTTCTGGAGAATCACGTGATTGGAACATTCTAGGAGAATTTCGCGGCACTATAAAAGGCAGCCAATTTTTCACTCATAGGCCATTCTGCAGAGATGTGTTCGCTGGGATTAGAAGGTAAGTGGACATTTATTATTGTAGTAGGTCTTTGTGTCTAGACCATACACATGTTAGATAACCTTAAAGAACTTCTTCGCCAATGGTCAAATTTTCAACGTTAGCTATTAAAAATTGTTTGTCATCGTGTTTATATAAATAAAATTTAATTTTTCCGCTCACTTTTCGATGACATTCAAATAGCTCTTTCGTTGCTGTTCTGGTGAGAACATACTTACCACCTTTTACAAAAACCTTTGACTGATTTAAGTCTATATTAATTTTAGTATATTTTTCCTGGCTGATTGGATCATGAAGATTATCGTATTTGGACATAAGTTTGTCTCGTAATTTTTCAAGATAATCAAAATAACCGGTATTTCCTGATTTGATTAGCGAAAGTTTTATTTTATCAAATTTACTAAAACAAATACCTGAAATTTCATCATTAAATTCAAACTGTAGTGGTTGGTCATTAACCATTAACCGCTTAATTTTGCTATTAATTCCATCAGCTAATGTTAAAGTTTAGACAAAATTACAAGCTTAATGTCCAATAGTTAGTGTGTTTATCCCCTCCTCACAGTAACGTTTGTCATCAAAATTACTTAATCCACTTTTATAATTGTATCTGTTTCAAGTTTGTGATAATTTGTTCTAATAACATTTGTCTTGATAAAACTGACATTATTGTTTAGTGCTGCTTTAAAGTTATCAAATTTCATACATTTTTTACACATATCCACGAGGAATACCTTTTGCTTTTTTTGTCAGTTTATCGTCATCTAAAATTACGTCATACATTTTACTTCGAAGTCCGACAAACTCCTTAACTGGCACAAACATAAATTCGTCCTTAAATTTACCAATAACTTTTTTATTTCTATCATCATGAAATCCACTACTCTCCGGATAGTCTGATAAATCAAATAAGTCACGGTGGTCATAGATATCCTGATAGACATCCTCACATTTTATATCATAAACTAGCGAATCAGTATCAGTGAACAATAAGTTTGAATCTGGCCAGACTCTCTTAACAAACCCGTAGTGAAAATTGTACATCAACCACTTTGATATGTCCAATACCGACGCACCAACATCAATCGGTTTATTTAACTTTAAATTTGTCTTTCGTCGCTGTATTGCAACAAGTGTTTCATTAAATATTTTCATACTGACAAAACCGTCATCGTTAACTAATTTATTCCTGCGATTTATGTCGTTTACAATCTCAATATTTACGCGTTTTCGAATAGTTTCCATTGTCTTGCCAAATACGGAATTGTTCATTAATTTGAAAAAGTTTTTCTCAAATTCAGTCTTAACAGCGGCACGATGCTTGGTATTTAAACTGATATAATCTGCCATCCAACGAGACTGTTTGAATTTTAACACGCGATGAACTTTCCTAAGGACTAAGCCGTGGTCGACTACTTGTTTTAGGTTTCTATAATGCATCATGTAATTTCTTTCATTTAACAAATTTGGAACTAGCTTATTAACAATCGAATTTTTTGCTGTTGTCGCTGCTCGTTGTTCAGGTGATAATAAACTATAGTGTATTACTATCAACTCTGCACAAAACGGATAGTCGTTATGTAGGTTGTGAAGTGACTCCGGATGATCAAGATCAACTTCAACAAAATAACTAACATCGGAAAAATCATTATTGTTTTTTCTGGGTAAGTCTTTTTCAGTTTCGCTAAGAAATTGATCTGGAGTTATCCAATGAAATCCACTGCATGGTATTGGCTCTGACATTGCCCAACCATACAAATTATTAGGATTGAATAAATAATATAATTTGACGGTAACTGTTTATCGTGGTTTTTTAGACGTTTATTTTTAGCTACCGCATATTTTTTTGTTATGACGCTAATTCCGCCTCTGATACCTTTTTCAATAAAATTAAACATATCAATGTCGGTTAAAAGATCCAGTTCTATCTTACTTGTTTTTAGCATAGCATCGCACGACAACCCTGGAGCAGAATAATACCAGCAGGGATCTAGTCCATAATTTTCATGACTAACTCGACGAAAACTCTCGAAAACATCTGCTAGTAATAATACATCTGTTTTCAAATATAAATCATGATAATCACCAAGAGTCCTGCAGTTAAATTTATTCCAAATTTCTTGTGCGTAGCTATACTCGTCGTCTGATACACCTTCACCTTTCAGCTGCGAGTAAAATTTGTCCTTGCCAGGGAGAGAAGTTTCATCAAATCTGCTCCAGTCGTCAAGGTATTCGTATGGAAAGACACCTTTTCTTGTCAGATCGACATAGTTTTCACCAAAACAATCTCGTAGGTTATTAAACTCGCTACAACCTTCTACAAGTTTGTCCAGTGATTCTGACATAAATTGAAAGCTATCAATAAAACGTAATTTGCCGAGCTTGACTGACATATACTTTTCAAAATTGTTTGGGATATATTTTATGCTTTTTAGTTTAGATTTAATTTCCTCGTTGCCAAAAGCCTCTACAATAATATGAAAGTTGTGTAAGATAACATGAATAAATTTTGGAGCATGAAATTTTAATTGCAATTGTTATGAGCTGCTCCGAGATATTTACCTGTTAGATGACAGTGATCGCGCACTTTATCATCACCTAGAGGTTTCTCACAGATATGACAATTAACTGCATGGTCGAAATCTAGTTGTTGTTTTGTTGTTATTTTCACTGGAGCTGTTTTGAATTTCGATATTTTATTAACTTCGTCTATTAAATGTTTTAGTAATCACACAGACGGACTTTCAGATTCGCCTCGATATAACTTTACTGGACTCGAAAACTTATCGTTAGCGCAACAAACTACTTTGTAGGAAACCCCGCAAGGAACATGTTGTTGTATTTTTCTTGTACTTGATTTATTTGGATCATTTTCTGCGCCGGCTACAGGAACGAGTAGACACTCAAAATCGGCATAAATCACAAAAGGGATACTTAATTTATGATGATAATTTTTAAATTTTAATACTTTTTCTTTCTCTGTTGGCATGGTTATTCTTTGAACGTTAACACAGTATTTGAGATGCTCTTGTAAAGTTTCAGGTTTACAAAAACCTTGTAAACATCTGTAAACATCTGTAACAGAAATATTTTTTCCACAGTGTTTATTATATTGTCTGAAAACTAACCAGTTAAAGTTTTTGATCCAATAGTAATGTCCTTTATAGAATAATAAATTTACAGTTGATTGACTAGCAGTCGCTGAAATATATCTCGGGTAAACATTTTCGCGCTCGTCTAGTCCGAAAACATTTACTGAAATATCGTTTTGTTTTTCAAATTTTGGTATCGATTCTCTGTCACTGGAAAAGTTATTCCGTCAAAATCCAATTCGTTTCTGTACGGCAAATATTTTTCAAACTTGGTTGGAGTTACAACTTTGCAGATGTTTCGCACATAAAATTGCAATGCGAAAATATTCGTTATCATAGTTTTTGACATTTATACAACATTTTTTGTTTTTAATTTTTTAAGGAAGATCAATGTAAGAATTATAGCGAAGTACGTTATATTTCATTGTGTGAAATAAAACCTCTGTAATTGTCTCAAATTTCCAACCTGACCCTGATGCAGTAAATTCCTCAAGCTTTTTATTTATTTCTTGGTGTATTTCATTGGCGACTGTGGCAATATTTGTTCCGGTTAATATTTTTCGTGATTTAGCTGTTAGATATGGTTCTGCAATCTCGCTGTCGAATTTTGTATTTTCAAAAATTATATCAAGTACATCTTTTTCGATTGCATGAAATTTTGATAAAATTACATGATACTGTACTATCAGTTTGATACTTTTATGAGCTGCAAGTTCTCGAGTTACAATCGGATGAAGAAGATGAAATAAATTTGTGGAGTTAAAATTTGCTAAAACGTTTTGATTATCAAATTTATAACTTTTATCATAGCCTGAAAATGCCGCAGCAAATTTTTGAACATTTTCGGATAGACTCTTTTTAGCAATGTCTCGCAATCTTAACATTATATTATATTTTATATATTTAATTGGATGTTTTTAAATTTTCAATTAGAGATATAAATTTCTTATAAGTATAATGTCAAAAAATATGACAGCAGAAGAACAGGAAGAATATCACGTTCACCCTAAGTACAACGAGTACGCGGGAAATGCACTTGGTTCGGTGATTTGTGTCAGATACAGACGACCTTTCGGAAAATCAACTCCAGCTGGAATTAAAATTTCAGTAAAGGAAGATAGTACAGATAGAATTGAAATGTTTAGAAAAGATTATATTTACACATTATTTTGTGGAGATATTCCAGAAGGACAAAGAATCTATAGAGTAAACGGCACAGTTACTGATGATAATATTGAAAATTTATCTTTACAAGATGAGTTTCAACCGCATCCAGTATTTGATCTGTATGAGGCAAATGATCGCGGTATTATACGAAATAGAAAAACAAAAAAAGTTGTTGGAAGGTTGAATAAGTTTGGTTATTTACGTAAGTTGGTACGTGGTATTAAAACTGATCATGTTAATTATATGTCACATAGGTTTGTTTATTAAACTTAACGGCACTATTCCAAATGATTTAGTTATTGATCACATAAACAAAATTAAGACAGACAATCGTCTAGAAAATTCAGATTTAGTAACACAAAGAGAAAACACACGACGTGGAGATGTTGGTGACGCTAATAATTTTAAAAATCCAAAAGCAATTATTTCAGTAAATCTTGAAACTGGAGAAGAAATAAAAATTTAAATCAATGACAGCTGCTGCAAAATGTCATAAAATTAATTCCCGTGCGGTAAAATTTGTAGCTGACGGCGTGATGAAAACAGCAACATCAACATTAACCCTTGACAGATTTAGTTTCAAATATGATGATTAATTCTGTCTTAGTAAGGCAGTGTGTGTGTTACTACAGCTCGATAAACATTTTCAATATATATATATATATATATATATATATATATATATATATATATATATATATATATATATATATATATATGAGTATATATATATATATATATATATATAAGGATGATATATATTCATTTATTATTATAAATTATATAATATGAACTTAATGCAGAAACTTGCTGATTGATATATATACCAACGACAATACAATCGCAAGTGATAAGATCACTAACGACAATTTTAGAGCAGGAAATTTAGATAAATCTGCTGGTTATAGCGAAGATGATATTTTGTATAACAATGACGAACAAGACCAGATTGTGGATGTCGTTGACAAAAAATATTACAGCAGACCGACAACTGGACGATATAATGTTAAATATTATATCGCTAAAAAAATAATAAAATTTAATTTTACTGTTGCCGAACAACAAATATTTTGGCAACTTATAAAACCGTTTTTAAATCTAAAAATAACTGGCCAGCAAAGGAGCATAAAATATGACTTTATTTCTGCCAAAATATTTAATCTGATGCCAGTCGATAATGAAAGAAAATTATATTTAATATCGTTATGTCGGCCGGTCAAATGTAAATCTGTACTAGTGAAGTACGAACAAATATTTATTTCAAAATTGACCGAGTTGGCACCCAGCTATTAAATTTATCGCTATATCCGCGCCATTTGATTAAGCTTTTATTGCCGCGTTTCCAAATAACTTTTTCAATAACAAATATATCTTGTTCTGTTTTCTGAAGTTCCTGCTCGTAAAAACTACCAGTTATCGGTTCACCTAATAAATCTTTTAGCGCATAAGTCACTCGCATTGTTAAAAGTACTTTATCAACAACAAATACTTCTTCCCTTCAGTTCGGGGTGAATCCTTTTTCGAACACCTTTTTCGTCAGAGAAATTCTAACTTTATCGCCCACTTTAAATTTATGTCGGCGGTACATATTTTCCATTGCTAATATCGGATTTTTAATTGCGTTGTTTTGTGACATCCTTGTGGTTCGGTGTTTCGTGTTATTTTATTCATCAACAATTTTCTGTAGATTGTCAATATATTTATTTGTATTTTTGGCTGTCAAATATTTGTGGATTTTTTCGTTCAGTGTACGATTAAATCGTTCGACGATAACACTCTTACCTTCATTTCCAGTGACATATTTTTTAATGTTATTTTGTTCCAATTACTACTCAAATTTTTTATTAAAAAATCTGCTTCATGATCGGTCCAGACCTTATTCGGCTTTCTTTCTGTACTAGCGATGATCTGTCTCAACGCATCAGTTATTGATGTTCCTATCTTATCTGAAACTGGTACACTAAAAGCATATTTACTAAAAACATATACGACATTAAAAAGATATTTTTTGTCATTATTAAACTTACCAAGGCCTGACACATCAACTAAATCTATCGCCAAGATATCATCAACGGCATTTGCGACGACGCTACGTCGCGTAAACATTTTTTTTTTTTTTAGGTCTGTGAAGCTTTGATGCAAGATCATCATATCTACCAAGACCAAGTTTATATTTTGCTCCAATAAATCCCTGTACCAGCCTTCAGTCAAATCGCTCCCGCGTATTTACGGGTTTCATATCACAAAGTTCGTCTAGTATTATCTTATCACAACCGGCCTTGTCTCTTTCGTTATCACGATAACAAATGTCATGGCGCATTGCTATTGCATCAACTTGTTTGTAACGCTCTTATCCTGGCAGCGGATTATCGTTTTCGTCTAACTGTCTGTCCAGCGGATTGTAAAGTCCAGTATATTTATGGCCTGGCAATGTCCAGCCTCCTTTTGGTTTTGGTAATTTGCCAATCCATTTATGTATGTCTATGCCTGTTCCAATTATTTCTCTGTTGTTGCATTTCTGACAGTACGTAACAATTTTATTTTGTTCCAGACAGAGATCTCTATCACAGTTACAATTACACTTCATTATTTATAATCATCTATTAAAATAACTGGACAACCCGCTCCAGACAACTTTGTTGTTGGTAATAATTTTTTTTAAAAACGTACTTTTTCATTTTCCGCAGACTGCGCAAATATTTCTTAATATCACCCTATTATTTTTATTTTCTGTTGTTTCACTGATATTTTTTTGTTTTAGTTTTGCACTTGAGACAGTATGTTGACATTTATATTCCTTGATTATATAATATTGCAATCTCATCATTAGAGTGGCAAGGATGCTCGTCAAACTGTAAAATAAATTTTAAAAAATTAAATTTAGGTTGGGACATTTGTTTTATAGACATCACGCAATAGTATCCACAAGCCGAAGTTCCAGCAGGTTGAATTTGATTAGACGAATAATTTATTATTTTATATTTGAACATGTATTTTTTTATTGCGTCACTTGGTGGAAGTCCGAACGAGTCAAAATAATTATTACTGTGGACTGCTACTCAATGTGTTCCAGATCCGTCATTGAAATTTTGTATATTTATTACAAACGATCCACTAGGCACATAGTCTAGTTCATCTTTAGAATAAACTCCACGGAATCCGGGAACAAGTTTTAGTCTACCTAGTATATCAAAGTTACTTAACGCGGCCGAGTTCCTGGCAATGTTAATCCTCGGCCGATTCCCAGCAGATTTGGCAATAGACTTCCCGCTACTCCCGCCAGCAACGGTCCTATAAATCCACCGTTTCTCTGTTGTGGTTGCGTCTTTTTTTTGGGCTGTTGTCTTTCTTTTGGCTGTCGTCTTTTTTTTAGCTGCCGTCTTTATTTTTGGCTGTCGTCTTTATTCGTTTGGGCATTTTATATTTATCCTTAGACAAAAAATTTCTTTATACCGTCGCCGGAAGCTGCCTTTTTCGTTGCGCCAGATACTACGCCAGATACTGCTGCTAATCCTAATGTACCAAGTACTGGTAAAATTTGAGGTATTAACGTTTTGGCTATTACAGATAATGCCGGCCCAACGAAACCACCAACTTTCATTGTATTTATTTGTGCAGTACTTAGATTCAGGACAAACGGTTTGCCTTTATCAAGTTTGTTTATTTGTGTTTTAGTTAACATTAGTTTTGTTGGTGTTCCAGTTCTTATTTGAGGATTAATTTTTAATGATACCGTCCGTTATTTAGCAACAGCCAAATTTAATTTTTTAACTTGACCATCAGTCAAGTATATTTCTTTTACAATATATTTTGTCATTATATAACGATGACAGATTAAACTTGTATTGACATTTTACCTCCGACAGAGTCAATTGTTATAAACCTATCGCTGATCACTAGCGCGTACACGTATAACTGTGCTGGTGGAACTTCTCCAAATGTCCAGGTAATTTCAATACCAGCTGTTGAGTCGACAGCTCACTCGTTGTGTTTACTAACATCAAAATGAAATATCGGATAAAGTTTACGAAATTCTTCTGCTGAGATCTGAGATCCGTCTTCGACATCCTGGTACTTTTGTATTGCGTCTATAAGGTACATGTAAGGTCTATTAATATTTTTATTAGCATCATCTGCAAAATTGCATTCTATCGCTCGTTCTGGATATTGCTTTGAATTTATTCTAGCGTATATTCTCCTAACATCGGCGTGATCAAATATTGCATTATTTTGTTTTTGGTTACCACGTGGCGCTTGTTGCTGAAATACAACAAATAATTGCCGAGGGAGTTGTTCACTTGATGTTGTTGTGACGCGCCATGTGTAGTCGGTGGTATTTGGAACTGCTGTTTGATATATTTTATGTTGCTGAAAATAAATTCTGTTTGTGTGTTTATTGAGTATACTATTTAATTCTGCCATTTTAGTGATGGATGGCGTTATTCGTGGCATCCATAGTGCAATTTTGTTTATAATAAATTGCGCATCAGCTCCACCTGACCTAAATAGACGTCATTTTGTTCTGCTTGGTCTAAAATAAGTGTATGTTTAACTCCACGAAATACTTTATTATAGTCCCTGCAAAATCCAAATATTGTACTTAACGACAGCATCATTGTAATTTGACGTGATCCTGCTGCAAATGATTTTTCTTAGCATAACTCTCATTGTAACGTACATTTCTTAAGCTAATTGCTCCGTTAACTAAATTTAACATTGCAACGCCGTCCGCATCTACAGTTGGTGGTGTTATACCAATATTACTACAAGCTGCAATAAGTGAAAATCTTGTATCGTCTGCATTAGCGCCTGCAGCTGGTGCGGCTATACCAAAATTGTTAGCATTAGCAATAAGAAAATCTCTTACAATTGCAGCATCTGCAGCGGCATTAGCCCCGTGCGCAAATGCTCCTTTTGAAATAAATTCTCCAGATACGGCTAAACCAGCTCCAGTATCTTTAAACCACATCATATTAGTTGCAGTTGATCTGGAGTAATCATCAGAAAACGAAATAGTATTTAAGATTGTGCTCGCAACTTACAAGTGACTTGAAATATCCTCAACAGTGATTAGCTAGCTGATATCTAGCACTTTTAAATAAATATCAGCCGTTGTTTATAAGAGCTATTTCTGCGCCTGGAGCTAGTGCGGCAGGTGGATTAGCTACTGTCATAACCTGGCCACGTACTTCCAGCATTGCTTTGTGAGGCAGTAGAAATACATCCTCGTCTCGGTTATTAAATGTTCTAACACCGGCCTTATTTGGTTCATTCGAATTTTCGTCGAGATACTCAACATACTCAAATTCTGTTACTGTGTTGTCGGTGTCATAAGTTTCTGCAAAGTCGAGATAACTTTTAACAGACATTATATTTTTTGGTTACATAAAATTGCCTTAGATATTAATTTTTGTATAATCTGCTCACCTAGCGGCGATAAAAGTTTTTGTTGCTGTTATCATTGCACGTTTAGTTTCTGCTGTTGGGGCGATTTCTGATATGACCTGATTGATTGTCGGTTTTTGGCCTTTTACCAGTTTTTCATCCACCGCTTTTGATGCGTCAAATGCAATGGGTGCAACATCACGCGCTATACCTGGAACATTTTCAATAATTTTAGTAAATATATTTCCAAAAAATCCTCCAACTATTTTTCTTCTATAAACTTTCATTATATCAAGTAGGTTGCATAAAACTACGCTCGTAGGTGTAAATAATAAGTAACAACCTCGTTATTCAAATTTAGTTGTCGTCCAGATTGATCTGTCAATTGCATATATATTTGTGTTATTTGATTTTCAACGTTCAGCGGATAATAAATAACTTGCCGTTGAGCATGAGCGAACCTCGTGGAACGTCCGGCCAAAAACTATAGATAGTCTGTCCTTTACTGCCCCGGGCGGAGTAAGATCCTGAGGCAATAGAATAATTTATTAGTATTGTGTTTACGTCAGTAATATTTACTGGCAGATCACCGTCATACGTTCCTTGAGCAGCATAATTTTGATGAGAAAATCCTATTAACGATGCAATACTTGTTGGTGATATAAAACTAACTATTATATTTCTTAATGTCATCCTGGCGCGTAATGTATTATAATTTGGTGTTAGCTCGAAATTGTCTGCGTTATCGTTCGCCTTTGTTATAAATTATTTTATTGTTTTATTTAGATCAGTGACATTATAAGCTCCTTGTGGAATTTTAAATGTTTTCCATTGCACTCTAGGTTCTGGAACAGCGAATGTAAATTCATCATTTACACCACTTTTACATTGGCCATAGAATGCCAGCACGTGCAGGAAATTAGTCTAATCTCATATTGATTTTTAGGATCCAGTTGTATTGGCGGAATATAATTTACTGAAAAATTTGCGCTGTCTCCCGCGGATGCACTAGAGTCGAGTAATAATGTTGTTGACATTTATATTTATCTTTAGACAATAAGATCGCGGTGTAAAATTTCATATTCGTCAGATGCTAGTAAATTTTCCGATCTCAAATGATCAATATATCCACAGTTTCATTGTCAATTTCAGCTCCAACATTTCCAGCTTCCTTTGACGATATTAATAGCATTAATCTGCCTATCATTTCGGTAACTGAGGCAAATACTTTGACTCCGGTTCCAGTTTTTTCCTTAAAGCGAAGTTTATCAAAATGTTTAAAAGAATCTGTAAAATATCCTCCTGCACTACTAGGTTCTCTAGTTCGAAGATGTACTGCAGTAGTTTTAAAAACATCAACAATAACACCATTTCTAGCTGCATTATAAAGATCTTGAGCAGCGTCTCCTGTGGGTGAAATATCAAGTAAATTAAGAGCTTCCTTGCCACGTTCACTAATCGTATCTAATTTTTCAATAAGATCATCGTATTTATCTTGTGTCCAATCCTTAATATCTTTACCAGTACGAATAGAACTATCAATATCAGAAGTATTATGCTTTCTTATGAAATTATCGTATTCTATATTTGTTATTTTTTTATTTATTTTTTTTAGATATTTATCTACTTCTCCAGTTTCAAGTTTTTGACTTTCAGATTTTTGACTTTAAAGTTTTTGACTTTCAGGTTTTTGACTTTCTGCTTCAGCTACAGGTTTTTGACTTTCTGCTTCAGCTTTAATTTTTAGATTTTCTTTCACGCGTTTGTCATCAATCATATCAAATTTCCTGTAAAACCCCACTCCCTACCAAAACCTTTTTCTCTGTTATTAACAGCTGTTTCATAAAATATTGAGGCGATAATACCCCCTTAATTCTAGGAATTAATTGCATCATTTCATCTGTTTCTGTAGCTTCATCCATTTCAGTACTAGCCCTAGCACCATCAGCCTTAATTTCTTCTAAGTTTCCAAGAAGTTCATTATATTTGTTTGCTGGTCACTTATCTAAATTATCAATATCGCTTATTTCATTTTCTTTAAAAAAATTTCATATTCATTTTTTGATATTCTTTAGTTTGCTATTTTCCTAAAACGTTGTCTCTGCTCGTCGACATTTGGAACACTTATTACCGGCCTACCAATATCACCCAATTTTCTTCCAATTGGCTCATCAAGTGTTACTTCTGCTAATCTTTGTTCGAGTGCAAGTGGATTGCTCAACAGCCGTCTTAGTTCAGCTTGTCTAGCAGCAGGATCACCAATATGTTTTACAAGTTCTCTAGATAACCTTGATCTTTCCTCATCAGATCTCTTAATAATTTTTTGCAGCAGCTGCTTCTTGTTGTTTTTTAACAAGTCCGACCAAACCTTTTTCCAGTATTTTTTTAAGTTCTTCTTCTGATAACGGTTTAATTTCAGGTTGTTTTCCAAGTAGAACCTCAATAACTGGTTTGAGAGCTGCAGCTGCTACTTCTGCGGCAACTACTTGTCCACGTCGGGCTTGTTGTACTTTTTGCTTAAACTCTGCTTGAGATTGAGCAAGTTTTTTTTTTTAAATCTATGTGTTTTCTATACTTTGCTCGTTTATCCATTTTATATTCAATTACTGCACATAATTTTCAATACAACTGCGGAACATTTTTTTTAGGATCACGTGTAAGTTTATTGAATAAGAAAAAGTTATACTTATCTGCCGTTGCCTTATGATACAGTTCAATAAATTTTTCTTTTGTTACGTCGCCACATTGTCCGTTTGCAATATTTCTAATGTCCACGTTGTCCAGTCCTGGAAATAATATAAAACAGCCAGTATTTCGCCGAATAAATCTGTCAACGTTATAATAACCTTGAGCGAGATAAACACATTTGCATTTTTTATTACGCGACAGAGAAACATATGATCTTATTTTGTTCATCTCTCTATTGTTTAGCGGAATATCATCAAAAACAACTATTTTATGTTCGTCCGAGTCAATTTCACTCACTGGAATAAGTTCTTCTGGTTGTTTGATAATAAAAAAATCTTCGTCAGCCTCAAGATCATCACCAAGTTTGTTATTATATTCGCTAAGTAGTTCGTATTTATCTTGTTGCGGATTAATGGTATAAATATAAACTCGATCGTAGTTAAAATTATCGCCCAATAGTAAGTTCATAAGCAAATTTGTTTTCCCCGATCCAGTTCTCACGACAATAAGATAATGACAATCTGGAAGTTCGTTGTTATGCACATGTTTCAGATGTCTGTCTGTGTCAGAATTTAATATCGATGATTTTGCCATTGTTGTTATATAATTTACATATAAAAAATTGTCAGACAATAAATAAATAATGAGCTATTATACAAAATTCGGAACAGCATTAGGAGATTCGCCGGTTGTAACTACAAACGGCAGCATTGATTTATCTGGTTATCTTAAAAAAAAAAACTGGCGATACTATGACAGGAAACCTATCTATGTCAAATCAACGAGTATTAGGTTTAGAACGGAGTATCCGCCACCAAGGGTTGACCTTCCACAAGCTGCTAGTTATGCACAACTTAAATCTGTCGACGACAACAAGTTGTCACTGAAAGGAGCAACTTTAATCGGTAATTTAGATATGTCAGGGAAACAGGTTGTAGGCTTGGAAACCGCGTTTCCTCCCGCAAATTTGAATCAAACCCAAGCGATAAGTTATTTACAGTTGAAGTACGTGGATAATACAAGCTTGATAAAACAGGCGGAACGGTCGCAGGGAATACGTCTGGTAAAAAAATAATAGGTTTAGAAACTTCCTATCCGCCAGCAGATTTAACGCAAGCTATAAGTTATGCGCAACTAAAATCTGTTGAAAACAGTAAGTTAGACAAAGCCGGTGACACAATGACAGGTAATCTGTCCATGTCAAACTCAGAAGTAACTGGATTACCGATAACCTCACCACCAACGTCAGACTCGGATGCTATTAGCTATGCTCAGTTAAAAGAAGAACTTGCCCCGTATCTTAGACGATCCGGTGGGGCAATGTCAGGAAATATAAATATGAGAAGCAAAAAAATCACTACGACGTATGTTCCAGTTAATCCTAATGATCTAACAAATAAAGTGTATGTTGATAGTCTTTCCAGCGATGTAAAACGAACCAAAAGCAATGTTGGGTGTATTCCAACACTTTACAAGGAAAGTGATAACCGAGTTGGGTTTGAGGTAAGTGCATCATCATATTATCCTGAAAACTATCCTCGTTACGCTTTCTCTGATAGACACGAATGGACCACAAACAGAGAAGTTGAACACTTTTGGATCAAAATTAAATGCCCATTGCAGTTGCTATTTGGAAATTTCATTTGTGTGGTCGATTAAACCCTAGCGTTGGCCGAATTTATAATTGGCGGTTTGACGGATCAAACGATGATATCAACTGGACAACATTGTACAATACAGAAAATACGTATATTACAACAGCACAATATTTTACAATTCCAGTAGAAAAAAAACTGTTAGCAAGTACTTGTATTTTCTATTATATGTTCTCGCTGCTGAGCATCCGTTTCCAGGACTGACATCATTTCAAATATACACCCTTGATGATCAAATTTAATCTGATGCTATAAAATAATGACAACACAATGGTTTATAGACGTTGCGAAAGAATTTTATGATAATATTTTTAACCCTAAAATAGATGTCGGAGAGAAGTCACTAGTGGCACGTGTAATAAATACCAGAAAATTTTTTTCAATTCCAATGATAAACTCTCCACTGTCAGAAGAAAAAAAAAATTGTTCGTGTTATGCATATGCTAGGACCACAACTAAAAGAAGCAATAGAAAACTTTGATATTATAAGTAGATACTGTTATCCTGATGATTGTATGGAAGAGCATAAACAAGTTGAAATCCTGCTAAAAAAATATTGCTCGAGCTTGATTTGGAAAATTTAGATTTGATAATAAAATCAAACTTAATAAAAACAAAAGCTTTCAGTGGAAGAGAAGATATTAAAAAAAAGTGTAGAAGGTAGCTATGATAGTCTCGACAGACTAGCGGAATCTAGTGTAATAGGAATAAAAAGGAACAAGAAGTTATACAATAGTTTTGCAAAACGAATCATTTTTAAATATCTCGGCATGTACTACCACGACAAAGAAACCCTAATTAAAATCGTCACTATGACACCAGACACGGAGTTAATTATTAAAGCGTACGCAAACACAATTTTGCCAATGATACCTAAAAAAGACCCAGAATTGGATCCGATTATTGTTGACGGGTCTCTAAAGATCATCAAAAATCTTGACGATGAAATTAGTAAACTCAATGATGGTGAGCGAGAAAAGTTTTTTTAGAGAAGTCGATCAAACAAGGTTGGTATAAAAGTCTGATTCTTATCACGACATAGGTGAAGCAGACGATATTCCATTTCCATCATTCCAACGCTCTAGACAATTGTCATTACGAAATTATTACAATGAGGTCGAGAAAATACTCACAAAACCATATGAAAAATTATTGCATAAAGTAAATGCTTTTACTCGCCTTAATATTCTTGGACAAAACACACTACGAAAATTAATGCTAGAAAATTTCGTAGTCGCATATGCAATTATCAGACAACATCTTGTTCTCAAAAATTTCACGTTAGATCAGTTGAGTTTAGTATTAGGGTATATTGATGAAACAGAAAGCGATTACAGTAATTTGGTGAATAAAACAGATTTGTATGAGAGTGAAGTAGGAGACACGTTTGATTCCTATAGTTGGTTAAAGAAAAATGAGGTAGTTACAGACGAACGATATAAAGATACTTCGTCAGATGTTTATGACAAGTATAGAAATTTTATAGCTGACAATCAAGAATTCCGCGAGTTTCTTGATTCAATTGCTGGTACTAGAACTTTCACTATTGTGTAAAAAATTGTATAATGAAAAAACAGATCGTCGATTTCAATCATATTTCGGAAGAAATTCCAAAACAGGATGTTGATGCCCTAATACAATATTATAAATTTTATCATAAAAACCTTTGGTGTGTAAAACAATGTTACAAGTATTACAGCAAAATACTTCGAGTAATATCATATTTGCCATTGCTAATGACCGGGTCTGGCATAATCTCAAGCGTGGCATCATTAAATCCGTTTCTGTTAATTATATCTGGTGTCGATATATCTCTTTCAACAGCATGTAAAAAAATTGAACCAAGACTTGAGACTGAAACAAATGCCTGTAAGATTGCAATTATTACTTATAAAAAATTACTTGGTCAGATACGATCTTATTTGCGAGGAGTAAAATATGATATGGACGACTTAATACGTGAGTTTCGTATTATTGACAGTATGTCAACAGATATTTTACCGATGAGAGTTAGCAGGTATGAAAGCAGTTACAGTAAAAAATACGACCTAACCTTGAGCTAGAAACATATTTGCCTTAAAATGTAAAGTAGTAAAAATTCACTTACCTTAGTGCTTCCAAAAGAATGTCTGGCCAAAAGGGAAAAAATCTCGCTGATTTTATAGCCCTGCGTAAATTTCCAGAATGTTCGTTTTCGAGAAGTTTCTGTTACGTAATCCTCCGGAAGTTTCTTTCGAGAATGTTCGTTTTCCAGTCTACTATGTCATTCTCCTATAATTTCTGCTATGTCATCCTCTAGAAAGTTCGAGACTGTTTTCCGGACGCAGCACAAGTATTGTATAAGGGGATGTACAGACTGACTAACATGTACATTTCCTGCACTATAAAATGTCAACATAGAAACGTTTTTTAGAGGGAAAGGAGGCTTAAAATCTAGAATCACCATTTTCATCTACTACTCCTCATCCCTCACTCATTTATGCAGAGTATGCTTATTAACTGTGTCGAGTTTCGGGCAATGAAGCCCAGGTGACATTGTTAGAATTTTATGTGAGTGGGAATCGAAACACACACACACACACACACACACACACACACACACACACTCATCTTTATACAGTCTCTGTATCGCGCTTAAGACACTCTGTGGGGATTAATACTTCACTCAAGAGGCTTCCCCGGTTCGTGCGTGTAACCAAAATCCATCGAGTGCTTGGATTTTGTCAGAAGCATGGATGGCCTCGTGTACATTCTGATGAATACAGACTTACACATAAAAGCCACCAATGACTTTGATAAGGACATTTTCAATTCTTCCACAATGCCGTGTTCGGGAAAACCATGTAAAATCTACGCAACCGAATTCGAGAAAGTGGACTTATTGCTTTTCACAGTAAAAGATCAAACCTCAAACTGGCAAAACCAATCTATGTTGGTTCGTCTCTGCTGGAATTGTCGAAGCTGCTCATTTACGAGTTTTACTATGACAAGATCAAACCATTGTATCAGGATAAGGTCAAGATGCTGTACACCGATACTGATTCGTTGCTGATGCATATCACCACCGATGATGTGCACAAGGAAATGGCAAAAGCAAGTTTGGTCAACAAATTTGATACCAGCGAATATCCGAAAGAACATCCGTTGCTAAGTAACCAACTTACGATTGATAATGTTGAACGTATCAAAACAAATCCTGGTTGTAGTTCCGTATTTGCTGGAATGACTTGCAATTCGTCTCGCACAAACGCTCGGATAAGAGGTTTTTTTTGGTACAACCAGGTGATGATGTCCTCAATCAGTGCGTGTGTGTGTGTGTGTGTGTGTGTGTGTGTGTGTGTGTGTGTGTGTGTGTGTGTGTGTGTGTGTGTGTGTGTGTGTGTGTGTTACGATGTCTGCAGTGTGGCAGTTTATAGTGGTGTCTAGCACTGGGGCATCATGCAGCGACATGTAGCATGATATCTCACCCAATCACATTATCCTGACACCAGGCCGACCAGTCCTAACACTAACCTCTTAATGCTGAGCGCCTAGCAAGCAATTGTTAGTACAATTTTTTTATAAGTCTTTGGTATGACTCGGCAGGGGTTCTAACCCGCGACTCCCGCATCCCAGGAAGACGCTCTAGCCACTAGGCCACCAGAGCCTCAATCAGTAATGTGATGGTTGTCTTGGAATATCAATTCGTTCCGAAATGGTGAATACGTCTACGGACCATAATGGGTCAGTTGCACGACGTTCTTGCCCGTCTTCCAACTCTCCAAGTGCATACAAATACAAACTTGTCTCCGCTTGGTTTTAACAGTCTGGCTGTGAAATTATTTTCTCAATAACAGTAACGGTGTGTTGTCGATCGCATTAGCTGACTTTGTTTCCGTCGTGCTTGTTTAATGCAGCAGTGACTGATAGAACTCGTGCAACCCATTCCTGAAACTGCACTGGCCTTACCAACAATTCTTGCGCGTACTGATGACCAAATAACCGTTCCGCAAGAGTACGATTAAATCATTCCACAATAGCTTGATCACGTTGTACAGTAACATATCCGACATGCACTCGCACCTAGTGTTTGGCTAGCATCACAATCATAGATCCATGTGAATGGTCCACGTGCATAAATACTGTCAAGTGCATCTGCAACATTTGCAGAATCTTTTGGTGTCAGCTGCTCCGCTTCTTTGAATCTGCTGGCCACATTGATAATAGCGAGCGCGTACTTACCTTGTCGATCACGGACACTATCGTTGGGAAGAAATACCAAATCAGCCTGATGGACCGTATTAGGCGTTTGGACATCGAACCAGCTCAGTGAAATCTTTCTTGGTACTGATAAATAAGTTTGCCACAGCGTTTGTTCGGTCAACCATGCTCGAGCAATCCCATATGTGACCTTGGCTGCACTGACTAAATGTTCCATGGTGGTTTCACCTCTCCAATACCCCAAATTGTAGAATGTTTTGGATAATGTTTTTTTGTCCATTGCTCGCTTGCTTGTTTGTCTATATCACTATACATTTTGTGTTTAATGAGTGCCACCAAGTGCAGTCTTGGTTTTCATGCCTCCTTTGATGACCCATCTTGCGAATTCTCCTCCCAATGTTGGATTAATCGCAATTAAATCATGAATCAGGTCCACGCTAGAACGTTGACGTCCACTGATATCATTGGATGCTTTATAAGCAAGGTTATATCGGTAACATGCAGTACCAACGCGGTTGATAGGTGCTTCAACAGGCCTTGTTTGGTTTTTAGTATAGAGTCGTAGATCAAAACGCGTACCAGGTCCAAAGTAATTATAGCCAGGAAGATGAAATGTTTCTCGCCTGAATTTTTACTCCATGGTGTTCCTGGTAACTTTGTCAATGCAGCCGCAATATCACCGCCTCCGGTAACTTTATTTAAAAACCGTTTGTTGCTTTCCTGATGAAAATTATTTGCTCCACATCGAACACAAAGTTCCTGTAATCGCTGTTCGTCTATTACGTGTTTGAACTTGAGTTGGATTTGCGGTACGTGTTTTGGCGTGACATCCCACACAATCTGAAGACATGATTGTGCTATACAACAATCCTATTATTCAATGGCATAACGCAAAGAAAATTGTCAAATTTTCGCCGTCACAAAAAACAACTAAGCTGCACAAGCGTGGTGATGAAACCATGTTTCCAAACTCAGTGCACTAATCAAGTTCTGCATTAAGTAAGAGTCCCTATTAGTCAAACGGTTTTGTGGGTAGATGTTTCGAATGCAACGCTGTTTATTTTCTTCAGGAATTTATCATCGTGACCTTCTAACATGTTTGGTTATGGTTAATTCTTGTGTTAAAATCAGTTTACCATCCGAAAAAATGGGACGAAACACTCATTCTCATATTCGCACAACCGTTCATAAAGTTAGGTTAAGCACCATAGACAGCTCAGTTGTTGTAGTAGTATTGCCTTTAAGTTGAAGGGAACCGTGAATTCCACCTCCCCGTTTAAAACAAAAAAACACGCAAAGTAACCTAGACGTGAATGGTCATCCAATCACCAATGTAAGCTTTATTTTTTTAGGTAATACTGAACTCAGGACTGTTAAGATGCAAAGTGAGTATGTAGATTGTGCACTTTTCCACGTTGTTAGGTTCATGGTACTTAACATTTAATTGTCGAGAGGACAAAGAGGCCTGCTATTTGCCTCTGTGTCATTATATTATACATAAATCCGATAAGCAAAAAGTTGCATCTTATAAAATCAGCTATATGTGCAGATTTGGGGATTATTCTGTTTCCAGCATGGTTCCTCCAAAAATGTAGGTTTCGATCCTAAAATATGCTGGCACAAACTTGTCATTTTCCCGTACCAACATACCATATAAGTCCTGTTTACATTTGTTGGTAGGTGTTGGGTTTGAGTGGGGTGAGGGTTATGCTACTGTATTTGTAATATCGGATATCTTAGGTGAACTAGTTGTTTTGACAGTGACTGACGAACTTGCGAGTTGGTTCGACCACAACAACGATTCCACCCATTTTATCAGAAAATACAAATACAGCAACCCATTTATTATGGACTATAAGAAATAATTAACAGTGTTCACCAGATATTAACATTACTGTAAGGAGAAAAAGTATTAAATATTAAAATAAATATTTTCTTCTTTTCCTTTACTCAGATGAATTCATGATTTTGTTCGTGACTTGCACGAATATGCCAGGAGATTTTGGTAACGTCATAATGTAAAAAGTTGGATCACACCATAATATCAAGACGCACGTCCTTATCGATGACGTACCGCATGACGATATGTACCCCATAACTACATATTCCGCATCACGACATGTATACAATAAATAATTTTTTAGCTTTCTCCCATGTTAAGTCAGTTAAATAATACCAGGGTGTAAGAAAAACAAATTATTGTATTGTATTTGCCTTCTCGCAAACTCGTCAACCAATGTAAAAAAAAGCACCACCCAAGGTATGAGACAGTACACCTACAATAATCTCAATTTATTTGTCACAGACGGTTGATGACACCATCCTCACCCCAGTGAGTAAGTGTATTTAAGTTCAAGTTGGTTGGTTCATTTTTAATTGCGCGTTGAGCACATTACAGGCAGTATCATGTCGAAGAAATGGGAGCTAAGTGTCTTCTTATTCAAATATTTTTAAGAGTGAAATAAATATTCTCTATAAAGGGTCATTTTACTACCCCGAATGTTATGAACTTCTTAAAGCCATTTGTAAGCCAACAATATTTAATATATTTTCAGTATAAAACCAATTATCGTTGCGTAATTTAACCGTATAGTGCAGTAACTTTATCCTAATATTTTTCACATATGTCAGGACAAGTTTCGTAGATCTTACTTTCATGTATCCCTATTCTGAATTTAAAGTCGTATTTATCCATGTTCCTTTCACGATTACCGTATATGTTTTCTTCCCCATTGTTACGATGAGTATGAAATCATATGAACCAGCGAATCTGTCTTTGCGTTAGCAAATATGGTGTTTACTAATTTGAAACCCTTTTTATTAATAATTATATAATATAGCACAATCAAATGGAGACCCATATACCCATATCTGCCATGAGATAATGCACCGAGAGTTCAAATCAGGATCAGACATATTTTCATTAAATAATAAATGAACCGACGACCGACCGTTGTGCAGTCCGGCACATGTTTAACATCAATACACATGTACAACGTCTTGAACTCCGATGATTTATTGACAGTCATCCAAAATTGTATCTGTCTATCTATCAGTAGTGGCATTCATTATTAATGAGATTAATGGAGTTTACCTTTATTTACATGAAATATCATCAATCTCGTTTAGTAGTAAGCCCTCTTGCAATAAAAAATAGATGCTGGAGGGACACTAACTTTGAATTACTTTTTGTAGTACTTAAACCAACATCATGTTACATTTTGGGGTATTGTAACATTTCAACTGTATTACGTTTTCTAGAATGTTATTTCTCACTCTTATTTTGATGTCAATAACCCCAATCGTCACACAACACATTTTTTTCTGACATCTCATCTGAAATACAGATAAACGTTTCCATTCCTTCATCTGTCAATTTATAATTGTGCCTTGGCTTGTATCACTATTATTTTGTATACTTTATTATACTGGTTCCAATAATCCTCTCTCTCTCTCTCTCTCTCTCTCTTAAATAATAGGAATATTACCCATCCCTTAAGTGATTATCTCCCTTGTTAAGTGTATTTATGGATGCTCTCTCCTACAAGCTTGTAAATTTCGAAATTCTTGATTTTTAAAAAAAAAAAAATATTTCTACATATATAAGGATGCAAGAACTCTAAAACAAGGACAAATATTGCGGGTTGATGTGCATTTTCAAGCGTCATACTTATTCAAATATCTCAAATCCTTACATAAACAAGTATATGAAAAAGTCCCCCAGTCACCAACTGTCCTGTTATTTGTTTTATAATAGCCTAAAGAGTATTTAAACACGTATATCGTTTGCACTGGTTGAATATCACAGATTTCTCATATCAATCACATACATGGATACAAGTATGGTTGAAAGTATGACTTTTCACTGTGACAAATTTATTCAGCTCACGTGGGAATATCGACACAGAAAGCCACGTTCCTCCCAGCCCATACTTTTTCTGAATATATCTATGCAATACGTTAGTTTTGATCCCTGTGTATTTTTCAGATGCGCAGTAAACGTTGATTTTACAACAGCTGCCATCTTGAAGTAGTCCCTTCCAATTCGCATCCTAACATCTTCACTGTTGAATTAGTATGCATTATATTCTCATTTCTTTCACAATATGTGTTCTTTTCTGGATACATGTCATACATTATTCTAATAGTCAGTCACCCGACATTATGATTTTTGTTTAGTAACTTTAACATATTATTTAGTAATAACACAAACTGTCTCTTTTCATAATATGGTGAAGTTGGTTATTTTATGTGAAGGGAGACTGGTAATTAGATCTTGTGTGAAGAGAGACTGGTGATAGATCTTGTTTGAATGGAGGTTGGTATTTGATCTTGTTTGAAGGGAGACTGGTATCATATCTTGTAGGCAGGAAGACTGGTATCAGATCTTGTGTGAAGGGAGACTGGTATCAGATCCTGTGTGACGTGATATAGTACCGACCTTTCCATTTACATCTCCGCACATACGGAAAACACAATCTTTCTGCAGCAGCAGAGTTTTTGTTGTTGACAATATCACTTCAATGGCATACACAATCAAGCGTTGCATGGCATGATGGTAAATCTTGTATTTTCAGATATGAAAATGTAAGGATATATTTTTAAGATGAGACTTATTTCACCAATTGTCGGTATTTCACACATAAGTATATATCATATAGTCTATTTGATTCTTTATTTTTAACTTGTTTAAAACTTATCAACAGACATTTTAAAAATGAAAACGTCTCAAATTCGTGAAAAAGAAGTGTCATGGCATTTCGCTTGTTGTATGCGACAATGTATCTGGTACACCTGTTATGCTGAGAGAGAGAGAGAGAGAGAAATACTGTCAGTAGTATGTTAAGTACTGTATAATATTTAGTTACATGCACTGCATGCAGCTGACCTTAGATGTTTGAATTAACTCTTTTGTTAGTTCTTCTTTACGTTTAGCCTGTTCTACTCGTTTCGATATACTCGCCGGTGATGATAGAATGGCCACGCTTTTACTGATCGTGACGCTAGTCATACAATGTTGCATTACTTCAACTTTCTTCATTTAAACCAACTTTCATATTTAAATCCTAAGTGTCTCTTTTATTGCTTAAATCAGTATGAATGAAAATAAACTATTAAAAAAGTATCAAACTAGCAATTTCCCAAAGGATTATGAGTAGCTACAAGAGTGCATATCTACTTCTGATAGCAGACACATTAGGAAGGATGTGAAAAATGAACTCACTTCGTATGTATAGTTTAGTGTTAGATGTAGTACGCTGCTGAGAAACTATTCAGTCACATCAGTGGTCCACCATCTGTAATGAGTAATAAGGAGATACTCAAACTATTTTGGTAGTCACTTTGTCAGTCATAACACGAAACTTATTTTATCGTACACAGTTTAATACCTGGCAGAATAGGTTTTTAGACAAATATTTTCTAGCTTTTTCAGTGCTACATTGGCTTGATCACAAAGTCTTCAATGTTTGTTGTCTTCCAATAAAGTACTTGATTGATTGCATTTCATTGTGTTTTCTGCCTATCATTGAATTTAATTCTCTAACACTTTTATTTTATCATGTATCTATAATAAAGCCAGAAATATTTGTAATTGTATCCAAATTACTATAAACTATGTAGATCGCTTTATGAAGACTATTTTTAATTAGTATGATTGATGATTTGTTTTTATAGGCATATTTTTAGATTAATTTTTATACGCTTTTAAAATGCAAACGAACACTTTAACAAAATAGCTAAGCCTTATTAATCAACTAACAAGAAATGTCATAACGCACAGTTGGATACGTGAAAGTGTACATAGATAAAACATTGCTAATAAATAAATGAAAGATTTGTAGCTCGTTATGATTTTGGCTTTTTCTCAACAACGTCTTAGAAGATCACGTATGTCATGATCATTTAGGTTAAAGCTGATTATCACTCATGTAGTTAAGAAAGAGAGTTTTTTGCACACTGACGTTTTAGTCTGAAATTCATTTTTAAAAGGAAGGAGTTAAACAACTGTAAAAAAAGAATACTCCATTGCGCCATAATTCTCACTTGGTAACAACTGTTAAGGAATAATATTGTTTTACTATTGAGAACAATGCGATTAGCCCGCTTTCCCCCAAAATGAGACGAATTGTTCTTTAAGTGTTGTAAGTTTGCGATGCCTCTGCATGCCAGCGTTATTGTTTGCTTATACATATTTGCCAAGAAGATCAAAAGCATGTATACATGGCAAAAGGATTAAAAAAAAATTTCAACTTGTAAGTTCTTCTCTATTATATACATAAGTAATTAAATAATGAGCACACAGGCAAGAGTTCTGGAAAAAGAGTAATGACAGGTGACGCACATACATGTAATGGAATGAGAGGGATGAAGGAATTATCAAAGCGGAAGAATAGTGTTTGGTGTACTCCGGAAAGGACATTTTTAACTTTGGTCACAATGGAACAAAAGTAGTCATACGTTTGTAAATCTTTTGTGTTAATAATAAATTTCTCTATTTCCATTTGAAGCAAAATGTTTTTCTTCTGCTATGTAAAGTTCGTTGTAAACAAAATAGTATCAATATTAATATTCATTAATAATAATCTGTGATAAAGTTCATTTCTTGCGTTATTAAATAATCCGCATTCAAAAAGAAAATTATGCTCGTTTTCTATTGGAAATACACATGAATAGGAAGGATGAGCAATAGAATTACACTTAGACAAATCACAGTTCAGGGTACAACATTTGTGTCCTAACCATCTTAATAGCACAGAGGCATGCCTATTACCAAATGCTAAATAACTTAGAGCAGATATTTTGCACTTGGTAATTTCGTTCTTGAAGGTTAATGTAGATGAACAATTTCTTGTGGAGTGTGGCAGATTGGTCCATGAGTAGATAAGTTTTGGTATATACGATTGTTTGAACAAAGAGGATCAACTTTCTCAAATTATAAGACACGTTGCCTAGCGAACAAGATGGGAATAAACTAAATCAGTCATATCATTCGGGGACTAGGCCTTTCTGCAAGAGGCCGCCACCAGTTTCAAAATAAAGAGCTTCTCTGCTAGCAGATTTTGGTTTTGCAGAGACTATTCTGGCTGCTTCAAGATTGAAATGTTCAAAGTTTTTGGAATCTGAGTTAGTACAGGAAGACCACATTTCAAATACATCTTTCAGAATTGGGCTAAAGTAGGCCAGATAAATTATATTCAGGTTATGTTTTGATACTACATATTTAAACTTCATCAATCGTCCAATTCGCATGGATACAGAATGTATAATATGTTCAATATGGTTCTCCAAGAACCATTTAATGATAGAATAATTCCCAGATGTCAATATTATGTAACAAAATGAATCAGCCGAAAGTTCAAAGTCTGGTATTTATTCGAGCTCTTTGTTGGAGAAACGAACGCACTATGTTTTGGATGGATTAAAAATAGCAAGCCAGAGATTTTGCACAATCGGATAATTTTTGAAGATCATCCTTTAGTACGTTTTGAATGAAAAGTGGATCAGGCGATAAGCATTGTTAAGAAGAATCATCTGCAAATAATGATTTAGATGATTTAAATTTTACTATTAATATAAATAAGAAAAGGAGCGGGACCTAATACTATTCCCTGAAGTACTCCTACAGAGAGGTGTTCAAGGTTTGAGAATTCATTTCCAACCAAGACTCTTTAAGTTCTATTAGCTAAGTAATCAGCTATTCATGCCAGTAGATTTCCATTAATTCCACAGCTTTTCGATTTATGTATTAATCCCGCCGTCTGCCATGCTTAATCTAAAGCTTTGGATATGTCAAACTATATAATACACAAGATTTCACTGCATTGCAGATGTTATGATATATATCCAAGAGCTGATATATGGTCGAATGACCAGGTGTAAAACCAGACTGATATTTCTAAATAAAATCCTTTTCATAGCAATCATTGTTCAAATATTCAAAGACCAGTCTTTCGAAAATTTTGCTACTGTTATTAATATGGATTTGTAATTTGGCCGAATAGATTTGTCATCGTTCTTCAATATTGGCACCACATTGGCGATTAGAAATTTTCGTAAATTTCAATACTTGTTAAAAAGTAGTAATAATTGTTTTTGTAGTGTGGTAATATGTCTATAATTTCGCTTTCAGATAACTGGATTTGATTCAACCAATATGTTACTCTACCCACTAGTCGCCTATCAGGATGTTAGAGATGCTAATATACCACGGTCGTAGCCATGAATGGGTGCAGAAGGACTGTATAGGCCAGAATTGTTTATACCTAAAAGATATGGGTTACGTAAACAACAAGCCTTTTTACGAGAATAGCAATGGCAGAGGGACTACTTTGCCGTGAATTGCATACGCCTTATATGGGTTAAGTAGACGACATGTTTTTTGTTTTGTTTTTTGGGTTTTTTTTTTACAGAGTAACAATGGCTTTACCTTTCAAAGACGGTAATCTGTTGTGATTGCCAAATATCGGACCTTTTCTAGGGTAAGGTTGCAGAAACTACAACGGCCATCTTTAAAACAAAGAAAATATAAAGCATGCCGTGGAACTCAGGAGGTTTGCAGTTTTAGGTTCGAGAGGAACTTCTTATTTTCGATTTCATTGATTGGACCTGTGACAACAAATGCATCCGTGTGTAGATTCTCTGCGTCTGTCTGTCTCTCGTATATTTTTTGATCATGATATGCAATTCATACTCATAATACAAAATATATTCGTATTAATTATGTTTGCTGATATTGATTTTGTTATCTGAGCAAACACAAGTCATCAATGATTTGTGTCTCAGATTTGGTAAATGTACAGTTCGAATCTGATAACAAATACGCTCTCTGTCTATCTCCTTTCTTTGGGATTCCATATTATTATTCCATTTGTACCACCTAACACATACGGATTGCTCGAATCATTAGAAAGCTGACCTTGAAATAGTTGGAGATGTATAGTAGTAGTGGTCCGTGTTTTCATTATTTGTGTACGCCGTCTTGCATGTGTGTACTTTTTAATTAAACCTAAAAGTGTTATCCCTTGATTGATAGATATGGGTGAAAATTTCTCATTAAAGTTTCGTACTTTGGATAACGATAACAGTTTTGCATTATGTGAAATTATCTGAAATTGTGAAATTGTCTTTGACTATGCAAAACCCAAGAATACGTGGAAGAGTATTTTCAAGTACGTTCTTGCCATGAACAGTTATAAAATACCCGCATGTATGTATGTTTGTCCATCTGTCTGTGCTTCCATAGACATATATTTCCCGTCTGTCCGTACTCATATATACTAGTAGTAATAGTCACAAAGAGATAGTTGGCTAATCATGCATACAGAAATAGATATGATACATGAGTACAAACATATATACAACAAATATACATACATGCTTTGCTTGCATGAACCGTAATATTAGTACGTGTCTTTATAAGTACATTGCATGCATACATTTACTAGTCAAAGTTATTTTGACTTGTTTCGAATTGAACATTTGCCCTCATAACACGTTACAAGAAGCAGTATGTAATTTAACAACATATGATAAATGTACGAAACTGGCCAAGTCATAATGTATGCATATGGGTCTAAAGGCATAGATGTATGTATATATGTATGTATGTATGTTCAGAGCATCATTTTCAGTATGTTTAAAGCATGGTTTTTCTCCTCCACTGCACCATCTTAACATGCATTTTTGTTCATAAAGGGAGCTATTTCATACAATTATGACACGCCGCATTTGTTGTGTTTTTTATTTTTACGCTTAAATGTCCAAAACATTAATTCAGAAATAAATAGACTTGTTCCTGCAGACATGATTTAAATATTCATCTGGAGCACACGTTGTGTGCATTAGCGCTACGACGTATTGTCCCCTGGTGATATAATAGACTTATTTTTAACTGATTGCACATATTTATCATACGAGTTGTCTACTTACATTTTAAGTGTATATTTAACATTTTATTTGTAGTCATCCATGTGAAAATTTGCAGGATTAATTCTATATCGTGTCTCAGATTTTGGGGTCCTCATGTTTACACGCTGAAGTCAGTCTCATCACCGAATGTTTGGTTCTTGATTTTAATTGGTCAATAACATTTTTGCCCCATAACCGCAAGCGCTAAATTCTGATTGGTTAATAATAATAGCATAAAAGTAAATCAGCGTTAAAGACTTTTGTCACTCTCTAGTCTTTGTTAAAGGCACATTGTACGAAATTTTACACTGTCGATACACTTGGCTCAACCAACATTCAAATCAGATGTGGCCATGGTAAAATTGCTAAGTTTTCTATAGTTGAACTTCTTGGAGGTTTTTATAGATACTTGTTTTATGGCTCTTTTCTTTTTGGGGATTTCAACAGAGTCTGAATGACCTTCATCTGCATCTTGCAACTCGAGTTTTATTCAATGCGTCTATGATTTATCTTAATAGATTCACTAAAATTATATTGATTATTTATTCTTTTATAGAATTCGCACTTTTATGTGAAATTCATATACTTGAACTTTGCATTCTGCTTGTAAAAAATATTTGCACCTAGTTGGATAAATCACAGAAGCAGTGAACCAGACACTGGGTGTACCATTGCACCCCAAAGCAAAACTTTGTGAATGTCACGTTGTGGGAAAATTTTCTGATGCTTCATGTATGCATATCTTCTTAAAGTTAATTCATAGCTAGGAACACCTTGGATAATGTCAATACGTACTATGTAAGATTACGACTATGGACCCGATTCTGGACACAAAGAAACTGTTAATCAAGGCAGTTTTCAAAAAGACCAGACCGTATCCAATCAAAACTGAGATATTCAAATCTAGGGCAGAGTCTAAACAAGCAGCGGCTTTTGTTCGAACTAAATCCATTTTTCATTCAGTACATGTGAGAACCTCTCCAAGCGCGGATTATAGAGAAGCTGAGAGCCATTAGAATGTACTCCGAGTAGCTAAGTTGTGCACTCATTAAAAGCGGGAAGGAAATTCTAGTTGGAAATCTAGGTTTGGATTTGCAAACAAAGGCTTCTTGAGGTAACATTTCTTCGCCCGTATTTGTCTTACATTCAAAATTGGAGTTGTAAGTTTGATACATTATTACGTACAGTTTGTTTATTAGAATGGAATCTTCCACGCATAGCTGAATTATCAGCATAACATAGCGTATAGCGAATTATTATCATGCAAGATTAATGTATTTAGATTGTTGGACTGGAATCGAAGTGGATTGTGTATTCGACTTCTATGTAGAGAATTGTATTAGAACTTGTACTTGCGTCTTTAGTATATTAATATATAGATTGCATATTATGCAGAGTTAGTCATTGTTGGACTTGTCTACACTTTTTAGGTATTTGTATATTTGTATGTGTCTTGTAGGGTAGGAAATGCGTATGATTGCTCTTGATGATGATAGTTTACTATATCGAGAAGTCAACAACTAGAGATGTGTATTAGAACTCGTTATTATTATTATTATCATTAGTAGTAGTAGTAGTGGTAGTAGTAGTAGTAGTATGGCACAATTGTTATAGAACAAAGTCTGTATAGAATATTTAGATGTGAGTGCTTCAGTTGACGTTTTAATTTGTTCGCCATTATTATGATGAAAGGACTGTGAGAGTGTGGTGAATTTTCCTGAGATCAGAGTAAGGAGACAAGAATATACGTCCCTTCTAATTCTACATGAATCTTTCCAGGTGGGTATTAGAGTCGGAGACCAGGAAAGACACGCGGAGAGCACGTGGTAAGTGTTGATAGTGACGTCAGCAGTTTGTGTGGAGGTACAGTGCCGGAAGCAGCACATGATAGAAAGCACCGGAAGTCTCAGAGAAACGGATCCGGAAGTGCCAGGAGAGCACGTTGTCATGGGTACCGGAAGTACCAAAGAGAAACAAGAGGCGGACAGGGATTGACAGATGAATAACAGAGACAGCACTGAAGGGAAACACTCTCACTTGAGAACTTTAATTTCATAGGATGGAATAATGCTATGCAACTGTTAATAGGTCATTTGATTGTATTTGTTCGAAAGAAATTGCGCTTGAGAAATTTGTCAATGAAATTATTGAATACAGTTGCTATATTTCATTAAATTGTTGTACCTTTCACCTTGAATTATTTATATACCTAGAACGTCGGATTGCTGACACCTTTCATTGGTATTAGAAATAATACCGTAGGAAGACAGTGAACTTGAACCTTTATAACCAAAGTGCGTATGCACCCAAACCAGAAATTTTGTGGACAAGAACAAATGACTATGGTGTACCAGCAATAATAAACCCTGAACCCTGAACCCATACTAGGTTCCTTTTTTTACTCTACCCCACCCAGCAGGGATATGGCGGCAGAGTGGGAATTTTCCCTGTAAAAATAATACACATGGCTCCTTTTGTGTGACGGGCCCTAGTATGAGAACTTGTTACTAAATCCTTTCACTCAATTCTGATGCCTCTACAAAATTTTATTATGTTTCAATGAAGTATTATCTTATTTAATGCCAATTACACAATCCGGGCAACAACAAAAAAAGTTGTTTTTTTTTTATTTTTTTATTTTATTTACAAAGTGGGTGAAGAGAGGTCAGACTGGGTGAATATGACCTGAAACAAATATACAAGGCCCTGTTTTCATAACCGACCCTTGTTATTAGCCCTGTTACTCAATTGTGATGCCTCTATGATGTTTTGTTATGTTTCTAACAAGTATTATTTTATTTGATGTCAATAGCCCAATCCTAGCAAACAAATGGTAGTAGTATAGTGGGATACTATAGGGACAGTGGGAAAATATATTACAGACCCACCCCACCCCCGGGATACTATGGGAACAAGATCTATAGGGACAAAAAATCCCCCTGGGATAGTATAGGGACAATGGGAATTTTGTATAGCGACAAGAGGAATGGAACAGGTAGGGTGACGTCACGGTACTGGACAGTTGCAACAATGTAGCAAGTACCGTGACGTCAAGCCACCTGCGTCATTTCTATACAAATTTTGAATCATTCGCGTTCATTTTTGTGTATAGCAAGTACCGTGACGTCATGCCACCTGTGTCATTTCTATATAAAGTTTGAATCATTCGCATTCGTATTTGTGGATATTATAATATTATACCCAAATTATACATCTGCCTAAAATAAATTTTAGATAAGAGAATAATGTTTTTGTGAGTTAAAAGATAAATTATACAATCGAATACATTTTTTTAGACAAGAAAGAATAAATCTTTTTGAGGCAGTGGAGTGGCCCTGAAAAGGGCCTTTGGGTTCTTTTTCTTCTATTGTCTCCATTTTTTCCACCAGCTCTTCACTTTTCCAAGGATTCCTTTCTTCTTCTTTTTCTTTTCTTCGTCTGGAATCAGTCAGTATGTCCCATCTCTCTAAACTTTTCCTGTACCTTCATCCAGTTTTGATTTAGTCTTTCAAAGTCCTCTTTTCTCTTTCTGTTTTCCTTCTCCTTTCACTCTTTTACCCATGTGTCTTTGATTTTCGTTACCTCTTCTTTCATCACTTTTCTCATTAGGTCTTCAGATTTCCTTAATTTCTCTAATCCCCACAGGACAAAAGACCACACCGTAAAATTTGCTTGCTCTTCTAAAAAGCACCTCACTTGGATGACATTATCAAGTGCGTCCTTCAATGTCCCCACTCCCACATATTTAGGATGGATGAAGCCTCTTATTGTTTCCACCTCCTCTTCTATCATCCCTGCCACCTGATCCCTGGCTACGTTCAGGCTAGAGACTTGACTGGTCACAAAATCTTGGCTGTCTGGATAGTTCCATTCCTGTTCTAGCCTTTCCACCACGTAGGCTGCATCCATCATCCAAAAATACATGTCTCTTAAATCGTTAAACAATTCCATCTTGTGTTGACTAGTAAGCGCGGGTAGCTAGACTGACGAGCGTTCCGCGTTATATACGTCAAGCACGGACGTGAACGAAAACACCCCTTACAGTCACTTCACATATGATATACTATCCACACCAACGAACGAGAATGCATAAAACATACCATATTTACTATCCTCACCAAAGAATGAGAAAGCATAAAACACACACCTATTTACTATCCACACCAAAGGACGCGAAAGCATAAAACACACACACACACACACACACACACACACACACACACACACACACACACACACACACACACACACACACACACACACACACACACACACACATATATATATATATATATTATCCACACCAACGAACGAGAATGCATAAAACACAAACGTCGTCCAGATACTCGTCCAATTTTCTTCTGGACTCATCATCATACATTTATCGTGTTGAATTTGACTGGGATGATCGTTTTGACATCCATAACAATATTTCTTACTCAATTCCGTAATTGTATCTGCCAGTGTTTAGCAAAACAGGACACTAAATGTTGTTCTTGTTCTGGCCATCTGGACTTGACCACTACCTCGTTCTCTTTGTCTTGGTCTTGGGGCTCTGTTTTGAAGATATCCTCTCATTCCATGTCCAAAGATTCTCTATCGTTCAATGAGGGATAGGAGTCTTCCATTGTTTCTAATAGTCTAGAATGACTTCTCTCAAACTGTTGATTTCTATGGTATTATCGAATTCGGCATACAAGATGACGTTGACCGTCGCGGTGAGAGCTTCTGCAAACTGAAGTTCCACACGCAGTTGACCAGATTTTATAGGGTGGAAAGGTCTTGCCATCGCGACTGACTTCGATTTTGGACACTCTGTAGTGCTTAAACTGGAAAGGATTTTGATCGTGGGCTCCGTTGAGGGCTGCATTACTGACGATGCCAAAGATTAAACGTTTGGGTAACTGTCCTTGGAACAGATGATCTTCTATCTTGGATCGGAGTCCAGCAGCAATGGTGAACGTTTTCACTTCTACACGTCGTATCGGATACTTGGCGGTTGATCTGCTAAAGCCAGTTTTCGTCCTTCCATCGGATTTCAAGGATCACGTCTGAGATCTTTTGACTCCAAAGATCCCTTTTATCTTCTTGGACCTTTTTATCTTCATCCTCCCAGGATGTTTCCCAATGCTCCTTTCAGCAATGGTCCTCCTATTGTTCCCATTACTCCTTTCAGCAACATGGGCAAAAAGGGCAAAATTCCTCCGCGTTGCACCAACATCTTTTTCTTTTGACCAATGGGTATTTTCTTTTGGACCATTTGGCGAAGAACGTGTCGATGTTTGGCTAAGCATTCGTTCTGGTGTTTAGACAAAGGTATTGTGCCTTTCAAGACATTCAGACAACATTCGCACATGGCATCGATGCGTCTTTGGAGGTAGCTTGAATGAGTTTTTCTCGCATGGGTGGAGGAGCTTTGGACAGGACGGACAACATGTCCCAATGTTTGGCTAAACGAGGTGGCAGTCCTTTCCTTTTTCCTCTTCCTTTTCCTTTTTGGACAGAAGAACGACGATGGTGACGGTGTGCACGTCTGGAGGGGACATCTTTGGGCGTTGATCAGCACAAAACACTGATCCCTATCGTTTGCCTCGGGTCTTTTTTATACTGGTTGTCTTTACGTTGTATCAACTTGATGACAGGCAACACACGTCGTGGAAGAGTTCGCAACGGACTAAATCGGGACAGTTCTTGCTTGGACAAATCCAGTAAACTCTGTAACACACCCGTTATCTCTTGGACTTTGATTTTCGGGGCAGGTACTTTGTGAGCAGCGGCCACTGCCGTTAAAGAGGAAGAGGGTGTCACCGCTGGAGGAGACGTTTTTGGAGACGCTCTCTTGCGGGTAGAAGCTGTTTTCTGTGGACTTTTCTTTTTCTTTTTCTGAGGCTGTGACCTGGTTTTCACACCGTTGCTCTTTTTCTTTTTCTTCTGAGTACGTTTGGGTGTGTCTTTTTTCTTGGGGACGAATTTGGGAGCATTAGGATCCCATTTTAAGAGGGAACGAATGATGACACCTTCTAGAAAACCGCTAGCTCCAGGTTTCAAAATGATTTGCTTTTTGGTTTGAGTGTCGATGCGAGGATCGGCTAGCTGCATCAAGGCGACTTTGTTTCTCTCAAAAAAACGTTTGGTTTGATATGGAATCTGAATGATACCTTGCAGTAATTGACGTGCTGTCACCGTAAACCATCGTAAGACTTCTTTGAGACTAGCTTCTAAGACACGAGCACGTATTTGTGGATTTTTTTCGCGAGTGATACCGTACAAGGCACGAATCAATTTGATGGGAAGATGAGACTGAAGGGACGTCATGTTGACGATGTGCGAGACAGAGCCAAAGTGACCGAAGTTTTTATAGACTTTTTTTGGTGATTGTGGTTAAGTCGACGAAGGGGACATGTACATGACAGGACCTCCGTCTTGGCACAAGTGGTGAAACAGATGGGTACGAAATCGCAAATAATCGGGAGTGGTGGGTTTTAATCCACGAGTAAATAAGCGTGTGGGGTTTGAGTGGCATCGTCGTACGCATGAGTCAGCCAAGGCGTTCCTAACTGTTTGGCTAACACTTGTACTTGCGTAATGGGCATTGAGACTGATGGTACGATGCGCTTAACTTTGTTGAAACAAATTTTGGGTAATGTAAATGACAATGGCATTACGATAATGCCCTTTGCGCGTATACCAGAGTTTAATTTCTTCTTCGTCTTCTCCTAACATGTCGTCAAAAATAACCAAATGAGTTTGACTAGGGTCAGACACGATCCCGTCGTCCTCGCCAGGAATGCCTTCCACAAAGACAATGGAATCGCCTTGACTTTCTCGTAGAAGGCTGTACGCCGATTGCCACTCTTTGTAACACCACACGATTCGTTGAGGTGGACGATCGATCAAATGATGTTTATGTTCGATCAAACGTTTGACAAATTCGGTTTTGCCTGAACCGCTAGGTCCGGCAATGAGCATGTTAAAGGGATGGAGAAGATACAAGGCCTCCCAACTAGTCCGATTTATGTTTTCGTCAATGACTTTGACAGTGGAGGAAGAGGGAGTAGAGACAGTAGAGGTTGCCATAGTAGTGTAAGAAATGTCACTTTTCACACGAGGACAGACAAGACCAGAGTTTTTATACTTTTTTCAGGACACGTTTATTGTCATCTTTAATTGTGAACAACACGAAAGACAAAAATACATAAAAGCCAGATGGTTAAGTACATGAATAAAAGACACATCAAAACGATCATAGTGGAATATAAACTAGTCTCTGTACAACATTTGTGGTGATCAAGAGGTGAAATCGTAGGGGTGGTATGTAATGTTCTTAGAGTCTCTACACTCCTTGGCACAGTCACACAAAAGTCCTCCCGAAATGGCCTTTCGGGAATGTCGATCACGGTCCTGTCCTGAAGAGAGTGGTTTTCCTCGGTCACGACTTCTTCTTCTGGCACTGTCACTAACACTGGTTTAAAAGTTACTTTTTTCACTGAACGTTTTAATTTTTTAGGATTACACATCTTTGGCATAGTGTGCCACTTCTTTGTCCATGCCTCAAACCCCCAACTTTTCCAGTCACGTACATCTTTTCAGTGAGGGTGCAGGTCACAAGCTACACACACGTCGTCGTACACATCTTCAGTGCCTAAAAGTTGACGAATCTTGTTTTCCCGTAGAGGCTGAGAAGTATCAAGATGAAAGCGCAAAGCTTTGAGCAGAATGAGTCTCTGTACATTTAAAGGGGCCATTTTCATACTTTTTGGAGTGGTATGTACTGTTCGTAAAGAGTCCACAAGGAATCGGCTGGTAAACGAAATCCCAGAAAGCAAGTCACTAAGACACACACTACACGTCGACCCCAATTCAATGGACACAGTTCTCGTAATAGACGATCGTAATCCTCCACCGCTTGAATAGTGTCATTGATTTCCTTCCACGGAATCTGTTGTATCACGAATGATAAAGGTCGTGGCATTGTAGTCTGTTTTTATACCCTCTTTGGTGTAAGGTAATAAGTGTACTTTTTTAGTCACTAACTCACACATCACACGTCTCACAGAAGTTTCCTCTTGAACTAGAAAGAATTGTTCTTGTAAAGATTTGTTGTAATCCTCTAACTCGTCCGTTGGAATTCGGTGTATTAGGATCACCTTGTAAGTTAATGAGTGGCATACAAAAATTTATGAATTTCAAGCGATTCATCAATGTCTGACCTCTAGAACACTTTCATCAGAATCAGTCCTCTTATAGCATTTAGGTACCAGTGGTTCAAACATCGGTGACGTAACGGATACAATGGTTCTTTGCGTTTCACTTGTATTTTGACGAACTTGCGGTAAATGCATTCTCTCAATTCCACAGGCAAACCACGAATGTTCTCTTGTAAAGTATCCATAACTATGTCAGTCAAACACTTCTGCTAGAGCGAAAGTAATCAACGTAGTGAGTAATTTCTGACCACTGCCATTCCAGGAAACGGTCAAGAATGTCAATAAAATCTTCAAATGTAAATGGTCTAAAACGAAATAGTAGGAAGAACGCACCCTTGATCCAGAGAAATCGGACTTGTTTGTTGACTTTTGTCAATTTCCTCTTGTGAATTTCTCGACACAAAAGTTCTACAGTCACAAATTGAGATTTGGCTCTGGCAAGTCCCTGCCAAATGTCCTTGTAGATCTTCTCTTGCAATTCGTTTGGTAATCTTTGAATATTATTTTCTACATGGGGTTTAAATACTTGTCTAGGGGTTGTCCAATGTTTGACTCCTAGCCAAGCAGCTGGTTTCTTAAACGACATGGTATGCCCACTTCAATGACGAGGTCCCACTAAAGGTAGGTAGTGACAATCTGGAGACCATCGAGCATGTTCCAGGTAAGCGCAATCTTTCTTCTCCCACTCGTGAAGTAACACACCGCAACTGAAGCACTTGACTTTATCCCCTTCGCCCAAGTAGATAAATCCAGCTCTAGCTAATTCTTGGGGGTAGGTCCTCCCAGATATTTTGGCCATTTTCCTCGGAAGGTTTGGATCCGACTTTCAAAGTCGCAGTATTCAGGCAAACGCACAGGGAACGAATATTCGTCTTTCACAGGTTCATTTCGATGAGGGTACGGTGAAATATGCAGGAGTTTGCTCAGTTTTACATGACATCCGTAGGGTGGTAGCCGCATGGTTTCATAATGATGACATTCAAAATGAAAACCAGTAAAGTGAAAAGGTGTACGATAACGAGTGGCATCGCTTTCGCATCTATCAGGTTTGACACGTACAGCATCACTTTCCATGGTACAGTCGTAGCAAAATTTCCATGATGTGGTGCTGAATCGCTAAGGTCATAGCGTACGTCATCCCTGCCATCGCAAGGCACAGCATCGCACTCGAGCTTGCTCTTGCTTGAAACTTGCTGTTTGAAAGGATTCATCTTTCTCGCTTGGCAATGGTAGTCAGAATGAACTATCGGTCTTGAATGTTGTCCTTTTTTATATGCTGGCCAATATCGTCGTGACCGTATGATAAAGTGAAGTGATTGGGAAGCCGAACTCGGTTCCGGTATACGATCTGATAGACTTTTTCCAAGGGCCGGCTAACGATTTGGTGTGTAGGTAAACGTACAATCTTGTGCGGTTCGTGGGTGGTCACTTGAAAAAATGTCCATCCTGTCCAGACTGCAAGGCTTCTTTCAAGACGCCAAAGTTCACCAGTCGACTGGTGCGATAATTGAGAGTCAATCCTTTCACTTTACACTCCGTGTGTACATCTCCTTGGGGGTTACGGTATTCGTAGCCGTGCTTTTTGGGACCGCCACTTGCAAAACTTAGAATCTTGTTGTCTGGATGCTCGTCTGTCCAGGCTCCTAAACGGTCTCCTTCAATGATAGGGTGAGGTTGACCCAGGCGATCGATGTAGATGCAACTGTCCGTGTCAAAATACAGTCCACGATCTCCTAACAGTTCTAAAGCTTCGTACAGTTTTAAGCGAGCATGGGTTGTCACGTAAGCCGCAATGATGACATTTCCAAATTCGTCGGCTTCTACAAAGTCCAGTTCTTCTTCGTAATTGACTAAGATCAAGTCCTCACGAAGGACGTCCACGTGTTTCATGTATTTAGTTTTGTCGTGAATCATCTGGAAGTAGCGGGAAGGTTCTGTCAACTACTTGGGTGAACACGGTCGTTGTGCCATTTTGCCCCACAAGCGATTTAACATCACTTTGGCAAACGATCGCCTTCCTTCGTTTTTCTCGATGTGGTCTAAAGTGATCCCTTCCTGCTCTCAGAATTTGTCTTTTAATTTTTCTGGTCTTCGGGAGTGTGTCAGCAGGAAGGATAGCCACTGGCTTCTTGTTTCAGTTTCAAAAGGCATTCACGCAGTCTGCAAAAATGCCTTTTTGAGTTTCGTCGCCCTTGTGGTATTTTTCTGTCTTGGGAAAGTAGTAAATTTCGTACACTTCTAACATTTGGTATCCCAAGTCTAAAGCTTTGAACAATTCCACGCTGACCCACATCTGTTTTCCTTGGCAATGGTGAGGTAAAACTGGATGGTGCAAGTACGTGGGAGGCAAGACTTTACACTTGATCAATCCTTCGTATTGGCGAATGTTTTCCAGGTCGATGTGTTCCATCAGCAATTGCGGGTGCCCTGCAGGAAAGTGACAATATTTGCACACGTACGGATACAGAGAACACACATCCAAGTATTTGATTTCTTCTCCTTTATCCTCGTCGGCTTGGTACGGCAAACAGGTGGCATTCGTCCGTCCTCCGTACAAACTGTCCCTTGGGTTCAGTGGGTCCACCAGCTTGTAACTTTCCACGATACGCTTAAACTCGGGATCGGTTTTCAATCGCTGATCGTACTCGTGTTCCCACATTTCTACCACTTGGTATCCTTGCTCTTCTAACTTCAAGCGTCGCTGACAAGTGGCCTGGTACAAGTCTTCCATGGTCCGTTGTATAAACTGATTTTTAGTGTTACGTTGAGGGTAGCAGATAGGACATCCGTAAAACAAGCACCCGTTAAACTCGTACACGATCTTGGGGTTTTCTTAGTCCCAGCCATCCACTGAATATTTTCCGATTGTCTTTTCGCCTCCTCCTTTGCGAGCATGTTGGATCCATTTGTCTTCCTTGTCACACAAGTAATGTAGCCAGCATAGGGCTTTGACCGAGCATTGACGTTTGACAAAATTGGTTGTTTGAGGACTGATGACAGCCAGGGTGTTTTCGGGCATGAATCGTTGACGTTACACTAAGGAACACGCTTTGGCAATGGTGCAAGCTTCTTTCAAAGGGTCGATCCCACCGTGTTCCATGAACAGTTCTCGAAATTTTCCACAGCAACGCCATAAAATGTCCCCGTCGGAACGACAATATTTTAACATTTCTTCCTGAAAGTCGAAAGGGTCCGAGGCGTGAGTCTGGTACCATGCGTAGAAAGCTTCTCGTTGTTCGGTACGTATGTTGTCGGGGTCGTTGTAGTGAGCCTCAGGCAAATGGGGCAGAGCGGCGTGTTGATTGGCTTCGGTATTGAAAAAGTGTGGAAAATATCCTTTGGCCATTTCTGTCATTCCAAACGTTTTAGGCATGCGACTCAAAGGCATGGCCAAGTAACTCATCGAATCTTTAAACTGCACTTGACCCACTTGCATGGAAATGATTTTGGCTCCGTTCAAAGTCACTTTCGGACGTTCGGTACTTTGTTCCGTATAGTATCTCAAAAGAAACTGTCCATCGTATCCCGAGAAATTGTGAGCCATCACCGTGGCATGGCGATGACAATCTCCGTAACGTTCGATGTCTTCTTGGCTCCACGTCTCGTCGATAGGGTCTAAGATCCATTGGGCGAAATCGGCTAGTGTGTTCGGTCCCCGAAAGATTTTTCACGTCCTCCAGGAATCTTGCTACAGTGAGGGCAATGAGTAAAGATAGGCTCTTGGATGCACTTCTCACACGCTCGGTGAGCCACGCAGAAATTAGGAATGTGAATGCCAGTCTCTTGCATGCATTCGAAATCGAAAAAGATGAAATGGCCTTTCTTCTGGTCATTATCTTCTTCTTCATGTTTAGATTGGTATTTTTGAATGTAGCATTGGTGTTCCAAGTCCACGATTTGGCGACAAATGTGACATCGCTTCTTTCCTGAACAGACGTGCGCCTTGGCATTACTGGTACGTATGCCTTGCCCACAAGTAGGGCTCAATCTCAGAAGCTGACAAGCACATTTCCGCTGTGAACCTTGCGTCTTTAGATGTTGTTGGTAACAGGTTGTACTGACAAACGTGCGCTGACAAGCTGGGCAATGCTCTCGTTCTTGTTCTTGGTCAGGACAGGGCTTAGAGGCTAAACATCCCTCACATTTCGATCCGCAATGCTTGTGTTGCTCTCGATTGTTATAGCCATAGTCACATTTCTCACAGTAATAACCGTAACCCAGAAATGCAATGATACTGGTAATGGCAGCGAAATGTTCATCGTGTTGATAGATTTGAATGTATTTTCCGTCTTTGAAATATTTGCCTCGAAACAACAGAGGTCCGGGCACTTCTTGAGGGTGTACTTTTCAAGGTGTAGCGTGGAGCCAAGACGTCTTGCAATTTTTGCATTTCAGGAATGCCACAGAGTGTGTCTTTGGATAGCCCTGCTTGCTGTAATAGGAGTTCTGCTTCTCTTCGTTATTTGGCTCGACTAGATTTCTTAATAGTTTGCCAGGCTCTTTTCCATTCTGCCGTGTCGTTCTTGTCGGCATACGTTCGTCCCAGCACGATGGCACGTGCTAAACACATCTTGTCTTGAGTGTTGTTAATTTGAACGATGCTGCGCTTGATGCTGCGAAGATTGTCTACCAAGAACACCTTTTGCCATGTCCTGTCCCTTGGGGAAGAGACACGTGGGTCATGAACAGTGTCGCTTTTCCATCGGTGATGTGAAACTTGTCGTTGGATTGTTGTACGTGTTGAATCTTGTCCATGACTTTGGAAGGTGTCATTTCTGCTGGACTGCCAAACTCGATCCAAACGGGGGACTTCAGACTGTCGTGATGAATGGAAAGTCTCAAGCGATCGTCTTCTTTGGCTTCACATTGCTGTTTCAGTGTCGTTAACAAAGAATCCCACACATCAGTGATGAACCCTTCTGCTTTTTCCAACGGTACGTCGGACTTGAAATCTTTAAACTTCACCGTGTATGTGTAGGCTGTAGTTCTAAATTTTCTACAGGAGCGTTTGCCCGTCTCTCGAATGTGGTAGTACTTTTTATGGTTTACTGGTGGTGATGGCCTTTGACTGGGTGTAGACTCTCTGGGCCTAGATTCTGGCTCACTCATCTCATCTTCAAAATCGCTGGCATGAATTTGAGCCAAGACTTCAGCTACTGTGTGAGGCGATAAATCACGTTTCCGCCTCTTACTTTCTTCTCCTTTCTTTACGAAATGATGCGATCGTTTCATCTTGACTGCAAAAAGTCAAATGACTACATTTGAAACGCCATGGACCCCTATATATCCATGTTAGGCTTAGTGCATATATAAAGGGCTGGTGCCTTCCCTCTCAGTATTCATTTCACTCTCAAGCCAACCCACACAAATCGAACTTCTGATTAGAGCTTTGCGAGGTGTCATAAGAAAGTTTTCTTCAGACAAGCCGACGGACTACTCTCCCTCCTTTCGAGATAAAAGTCAAGATACTTGCTATATCTGTCAGAAGAAAGGGCATTGGGCTACAGAATGACCAGACCGTCAAAAAAAGCAAGATCAGTGTCAAAAAGAGACAAAATTCATGATACCTGTTATCATTGTCAAGAGAAAGGACATTGGTCTTCAGACTGCCCTAAGAAACAACAGGAGCAGGAGGAGGAGGAAGAAGAAAAAGAGGTATCCTCGGCAAAAGAAGAACCCCGGCACGTTCAGAAAGAGAAGACAGAAAAGAAAAGAAGACGAGAAAAAAGTGAGAAAGAAGAGGAGGAAAAAAAATGTGAAAGTGAAGAAAATCAGAAAACAGAGAGAGTGAAAGAAGAAAAATGACACAGAAGAAGTCTATGAACTTTTTTAAAAAGTGTTGTGTTGTGTTGTGACATTGAATTGTAAATATTCGTACCAGAATAGACCAGACTGAAAAACGAAGTGTCTCCTGGTTTTGATTTTTTAGAATAAGGGCCTACACTCATGCACTCAGAAAACATCTATTATGGGGTAAATATGGAATTTTGAGTTTTAATTGATTTTGGCAAAATGAATATTACCTCTTTTCGAAAGAAGTGAGTGGCCCTGAAAAGGGCCTTTGGGTGTTTGTTTTTTCTTAGAACAAACTTAGGAACGAGAAGCAATCAACTTTAACTGCCTTAAGCCTTTGCCATGGCCAAGACCTACTTCTGGACTTGCTCCTGTCAATGATTTGGTAGAAATCACTAGGGGTGGTATCTCCGGTGTAGTAACAGGATTAGACTGTTTGGCTCGGGAAGGTCTTTTTCTCTTGGGTCGTAATAAAGAAGTCTGATTTGTTTCAGACTTCTTAACTCGGCCAAAATGTCCAAGAGTACCATTACCGTTTGACTTTCACTGTTCTCCTTCTCTCCTAGACTTTGTTTCTTCTCTGCTGCTTCTTCCTGTCGTTTATTTCTGTCTCCTCTTCTCGCTGTTGCTGTTCAAGGAGAAATGCTTGTTCTGCTTCTTTCTGCTGTTGTAAAAATTTTTCCAATTCTTCTTTCTGTCTCTGTTTAAAATCGTTGACGTGTGGTAAAGAAGGAGAAGGTGTCGAAGGTGCTGGTACCGGAACAAATTCTTGTGAAGAAGAGAGAAAATCTACTAAATCCCAATTGAAATCAACCTCTTCTGGTAGTAGTCCTGTGTTGACTTTGGTAGCCACTGCTATGCCATCTCTTCTCGTCTGCAAAGCCGGTTCACCCCAATTCATTGTCTTCTTAGTTTCCGTCATGTTTCACAAAACAATGTCGCATTGATTCACTGCACACAGACGCTAGCGCACCTATATAGGGAATGTGACGTCACAGGTAGCTCTCTTCGGATTGGAAGACAGACTCCGCGAAGTGACTGAATTTTGTAACGCGTGTTGGAATTGGTGAACAATTTCAATCCGTTTCGATCCGCTCTTCCACTATAAATAAACGCGGTTCACTTCATTCCCTTCACCTGTTCTCGTCACAAAGATGTGGCCAACGTTGAATCGTCTACCACGTATCGTCGATGCTGTTCCGTACGGTCTTACCTAGGATCACCGTGACAAGCGTTTGGAAAAGAAGGACCTATGTGGAAAGACAAGGCTGTCTGAAGCGAGTCCTCATCTACGGTCCAGAAGCTAGACGAAGTTTCAGAAAGAGAAGAAGATCAGTGAGATGCCTTCTATGTTAACGGAATGGTGTTAACATAACAAACAACGGCCCTTTTCAGGGCCACTCCACTGCCTCGAAAAGATTTATTCTTTCTTGTCTAAAAAATTTATTCGATTGTATAATTTATCTTTTAACTCACAAAAACATTATTCTCTTATCTAAATTTTTTTTAGTCAGTTGTATAATTTGGGTATAATATTATAATATCCACAAACACGTACGCGAATGATTCAAACTTTATATAGAAATGACACAGGTGGCTTGACGTCACGGTACTTGCTATACACAAACACGAACGCGAATGATTCAAAATTTGTATAGAAATGAATAAGTGGCATGACGTCACGGTACTTGCTACATTGTTGCAACTGTCCAGTACCGTGACGTCACCCTACCTGTTCCATTCCTCTTGTCGCTATACAAAATTCCCATTGCCCCTATACTATCCCAGGGTGATTTTTTGTCCCTATAAATCTTGTCCCCATAGTATCCCGGGGGGGGGGGGTCTAAAATGTATTTTCCCATTGTCCCTATAGTATCCCACTACACTATTAATGGTGGTATGGCGACAGATTTAATGGAGTGTTATTGACAAATGATATGGTAGCTGCGATGTTTACTGAACGATAAAAAAATTTTTTATGTTTTGATTGAATTTTTGTGATGTGGCTGAATTATTTATATTGTTTGCCACAAAGTAAATAAGTCCTGGATTTATATCGAAATATTTTTCAGCAGCTGTCATTGATTTAAATGCCATTATTTCACCTGTATCCAGATTAACTAATGTAACTGCCCAAAGGATGTTTTTCTGCTTTTACTATTCTCGCTTTGTGTGATTGCTTCTAAGTTTTCCAGACAATTATCTGTTCTGTCTGAGTTAATATGATAAATAACAAGACCATTATTGATCAGCCATTTAAACATTCATACACCAATCTATTGGAACGATAGTTTTTATGTTTTTACTACCTGGAATTGAAATAACAATAATTAAGTAGCCGTATTTATTGGTAGTTCAGGTTGCTTTTTATTCTTGCAATGTCTGATAATTCCGGTTCGAGTTGCTTCGTAGTTTGTATACACGGGATGCTTTCTAAATTCATCTTCATCACTAACTTGTTCAACTGATTCATCACTAACTTGTTCAACTGATTTGTCACTTACTTGATCGTTTTTTGTTGTTTTTTGTTACGTGTCTCCCGATATAATCTTGCTGATCTTTTATTTTTAAATCATCATTTGCATTCGTTATCTCAAATTATCTCTTAGCGCTCGGTATTTTTTCCACCACGAACTACGCAAATTTGTGTTATTCCCATGACTCCGACTCCGCATATCAAACACGGCTTGGTCCTGTGCAATAATCACCTCTGCATGATTTTCCACATGGTGTTATTGAACCAACCGTCATCCAACGACAAGTATTTTTATTTGCAACATTTATATACTACTGATATTGTTTAATTAAAAAGATGTTAATTCAAAGAAAAGTAATTCATATAACAATGTGTCGATAGGCAGAAGCTAGATTAGAGCAACAAAAGTATTAAGATCTCACAAGTATCGAACTACTGTAAAATCAAAAACAGATCTAAAAATTATCCCCCAAAAATCGGATCACTAGAAGCAATACAAGATGAGTTTATAAGGTTATCAATGATCGAGACATCAACATTTGATTTTGACCGACTGAACGATAACAGAAAACATTTACCATTTGAACTACAGTTACATGAAATAAGCAGAATGGCCAAGAATGAGTTTTACGATGATGGCGCTACTTATGTTTGGTAGATGTTTAAAATAGATGGTGATGGCATATTTATCGATTCAACAATGAACCACGGATTCGCAAATAAAATAATTGATCGTCTACAAGACAACAAGAATTATTGTTCAGAATTAAATGTATTATTGAACAATCCAGGCAATATGGATCAGTTTACGCGATTTATTATCTAAATGACCCTGATATAACTGCTCTTGCTCCAATGAAGACAGAAACATTAAACTTTGGCTCATCGTCTCATTGAACATTTTGTAAAGTCAAGTAATGGAAACAGATTAACTGAATCAAGAATTTAAAAAATAATAACTGGGAAAAGTATATAAACAATAGTGCTGCTCGTATAGATGACATCGCCGAGTTAGAAAAATTGTTAATTGTAAAAACAATAACGATTGATGTTTCATATAAATCGAACAAATATAGAACGCGGGGGACACCAATCACGATAATATATCATAACGCTCATGCATGGACTGAGACAGTAGCAAAATTTCCACGAAAAAAAAATGAGATTTTACAACGGTGATATTTTTTAAGACATCTACAACATGAGTAAAAACGATCCGGTGTCTGTTTGGTTGTTTCAAAGTGATCTAGATTCACAATTTGATCAGTTTGTGTTACCGTCTGGCTTTCTTTATCGGAAAGAATCGCTGAAACAATTTGCGTTAAAATATGACACCAACATATATGAATTACTCGTTAATTGTTTTACGGTGTCGTCGGTTGTCGCTCACATTTCACAACAAAAAATCAATGGTGTCCAATAACAAAGGAATTTCTCGACGATATAACACAGTCCTGTGTAGAGTTTGGCCATGGTGGTCTCTGGAACACAAAATACAATTCCGCCGATATGATGTCGGTTAATAATGTCTCTGCTTATCCGGCTGCTTTTCTTGGTCTTGACGAGTTTAACCCGTATTTTGAACGATTCGGCAATCCGACACATGAAATGATCAGATTTTCAATTAACGGACCACTGCCCAACATTAATATTACTGGATTCGCGCAGATTGAATCGTTTGATTTTGTGTCAAATGCTCATCCGGTTATACCAATTTTGTTTGGTCGAGTCTTTAACAAACCTGATACAAAAATTAATCTAAATAATTGTTGTGCAAAAATCAGCGTGGTTGGGCTCCGATAGTGTTATTAAGATATTTATTAGTAGTATTTTAATGTCGTTAACAGTAGCATCAGCGATAATTTCATAAAGCCCACAAAAATCTATCTGGTTACCATGTGATGACACAACATCTGACAAAGATATTTGCAGAAAAATATTTGGTAAATTTACACAAGGGTCATCGTCAAACAATAAACGTCGTCGTACGCGATTAGTTATAGACAGTGTGGAACTCGATTTTATAATTAAAGATACAACGACGCGTGGTGTGTTTTCCACAATGGAACGTGCAATCACAAAAGACGGTACACATATTGGCACGATAGTCAGCTAATGCGATGGCGACTCTCCGCAGTTTAGTCATCTTATATCATCAATGCTTGCGTACGCGTCAATAAACCTGCTATCAATGATCAACAGATGTCCCAACGACACTATTAGAGTCACGACAGATCCATTTTATATTAGTATGTCAAAAATGGATCTTGTGAAACCATTTATCTATGTCGCCAAAGATGCTAGCTGGGGTAATTGGAGAATAAAGCATGAAGAAATATGTAAATGCTCTGAATCAGCTGACGTTAAAACACCAGAGATTTATTACCGCAACAATAATTTATCAATTCAGTCAAGAACGCCGTCAGTAAATGATTCAATCGCTAGACATAAAATAGTTTAACTTAATGGTCCTGGTGGTTCAGGTAAAACAACACTCGCAATAAATTTATTTAACTCATCTGCCACTAACATGATTGTGCTAACACCAACTCACCATCGTGCCAGAGAGATGAAACAACGTGGTGTCAAATCGTGCACGTATCATAGTTTTTTTAGATGACGAGATGATGCGTGGGTTGCAGCACGCATGGAACAAAAGCATATACGGAAAATAATTATTTGGGACGAAATATGTATTGTATCCAAATAAACGTTAAAATGTTTCTTGATTACCTAACAACAAAGTGAACTGCAATATCATGTGTGGCGATCATGGACAGCCTCCGTCGTTTACAGAAGAATTGCCGCATGACTGGTTAAGAAACTACGTTATCCACAACGGCGGACACCACGAAGAAATATTGTGCGACCACAGATCACATGATGAAACATTACGAAAACTAAAATCATTAATCAGATTACAGCCAGACAAAGTTCAGTGTGAAATAATGCATACCGCAATGCCAGAGACACCAATGTCTAATATCTGGAACCCATGGTGACCTAATGATCTGATAGTTGTATCCAGGAAAATTGGACGTGATTCACTTCAGAGTAAATTATTTGAGCTTCACAAAGAAAAGTTTTCAACGCTACCAAGTTCCATTATGAAATCGACCAACAGATACACGTCGACAAAATATACTCGTTGACATTCCACGAACAGCGACTAGTTCTTAATGATGTCGAGGTTCCAGTAGATGTTGTACAGCAGGCGTTGTCAGCGTCGGAGACGCAAGCAGTCATTTCACGACAGCCAACCCCAAAGTGCTGGACTCTATGTTATGGGATAACAATTCATTCATCGCGGGGGCTAACAATCTCAGATACTAATATTTGGATTGTCGATGATAGAATCGAATCGTCAAATTTAGTTATTTGGTCGTGTCACGAGTCACAAAAATATATCATTTACATGGGGTTGTCTATGGTGGCGATACAACAGAGTTGCCAAAAACACCTGTTGTATCAAACAATGCGGTGAAGAAAAAATTAGCTGGTTTGGCGCGAGAAGACAAAAAAAAAACACACACACACAACAAAAACACAAAAAAAAACAGGGCCAGTTTGATCTTGATGTTGAATTTATCATGACGCTGAAACAACGACAAAATAAAATCACTGCGCCTGCTGTAACACAGTAATGTTCTGGCAATATTTTCCTAACGACGTACGACAGAAACGATAGTAGTCTCGGCTACACAGGTGAAAATGTCACTCTGACGTGTCTTGAATGTAACAGAATTCGAGGAGCTTTGCTCCTCTGAGCTAGTGACCTGAGGCCGAGTCCCTGCTAGCGTTTCCGACGCCGAATCCAACTTGGTGGTAATTGGGTATCTTCAGGAATTACCTGCAATTGTTCACGGACAAATCCACGTTGAGGAGCTGTTGAATCTATTCTGTAGATTGCAGGCTGGCCGGTAGATCTTGCCACGCTGGAAAGTCTATGTGTGATTACACCCCAGACGGGATCAGTTGCTCTTGCTTGCACCACCCTCAAGCTCACCAGGTTCATATAATTACCTGACTGTCACGTTGCTGCCCAGAACTGATTGTTGTAATTGATTTCCTGGTGATTTTCGTCATAGTATGTATGTTTTCGCAATTGCCTTGATGGGTTTCATGTTAATTTCACGAGTGACTCCATTGTTTAACGCGAGTATCACGCGAGGTAGTCTGGCAACCCATTCACGAGATCTGTCTTTGCTCAGTAATTGCTGCGTGTATTGATGTCCAAACAGTCGCTGTGCAAGTGTTTGATTAAATGATTTCCTGGTCACGATGTAATGCGGTGTGTCTACGCCTGATATTAATGTTATGTTGTTGCATCAGCGTCGTTACTGCACCGAGAAATTCTTTTCCATGATCAACCTGTAGCAACTGTGGCCATCGCAGGCCGCCACGTTGATAAATTCATTCAAAAGCGGCTGCTACTTCAGTTGCTGTTTTAGTCGATAGCGGTTCAGCTTGCTTATATCTACTTGCAACGCCTACGACAGTCAACGCGTATTTGTATGTGAGCCTTTTTTGTGATGTGCCAATGACGTCATGTGGTTAAAAAAATATATGTGCCTGATGAACTTTGTTGGGTGTGCTGACATCAAACCGTCCATGCCGAATTGTTTTAGGACGTCGCAGGTAAATTTGCCATATTGCCTGTTGTGACAACCAGTCTGCGCAACAGCACGTGTGACACCTGCTGCATCGGCGAGTTTGCCTATCGCTTCTGTACTTCTCCAATATCCTCTTGGACTATAATATTTCAACTCCATTATGTAACTATTGGACAATTAATTGCCTGCACCCACCGCTAGTTTATCACTCATCGCCGATCTTATCAACCAGTTCGCGAGTGATTGTTGTTGCAGATTTTTGTTTTTGTATTGGATATCATGAGTATGGCACGCTTGATCAATTTCATTAATCGAAAATTCGCCTGGTTTAGGTTGGTTTCTTTCGTCAAATCGGATATCAGTTCGAGTTCCAGGACCATAAATAATTATATCCTGAAGTTGTTTCTCACCAGGATACTTAGCCCATGTAGTTCCTGGCAATTTCCCGGGTTTAGCAGTGATACCACCGCCTTCAATGCTCGCATTGCTGCTCACAAACTTATATTTTTTACGGTGTGTATTTTCATGTTCTTTCGCAATCGCACTGACGATTTCTTCTACGTAAGGAATTGATGCGCTACTATCCAGGGTGGAGTATCGTACTCTGGTTCTCTCACATAAATAATTCCTTTCAGTAAATAATCAGATCGCGTTGGTTGTGGTGGTCCAGTATAAATCGGCGCTACCAGGGGCCATCCCATCACAGTTCTGATCGACGACTTATATATGTGAACGGCTTAATCTAGTGTCGATATTTCAATGGTGATGCTCAGCGTTGGCTCTTGTACTTTGATAGCGATATTTAATTCTTTTTCTGTTATTGATTTAATTCTGTGCTGAAGTTCATCATTGATTTGTTCGATTTGATATGATCCTCTTGGAAAACAAACAACTTCCCAGTCTCGGCCCGTTCCATCAAAGCTGGTTTTATGCGAGAATTCCAGTGAATTGTTAGCGTCCAATCCACCAAATGATTTTTCGCTGATATTTGGCCAACCATAATAATGTCGTAATTGTGCTAGTGCGATCTCGAGTGACCGACTGGACCCTTCAGGTCCCATGGGAGCTTTTATCCGAGTTGGAAAATTCCGGTCGCGTTGGCGTTGCTGATATCATTGCGGTCGTCTGCGGCGTTGTCTTACGAATCTGTTCCAGTCGGGTGGTTATTTCTGCTGTCAATATTATCTATAAGACGAATTCTAAATGTGGAGTTGACAACGTTGGCACTGTTATGTTTGCGTTCTTTTGATACCGATAATAAACATCTCTGATTGCAGCAAATTCATTGTCTGATATTGCACCGTCGTTTAACCCCTCCAACAGTATCCATGATATATTTATGAAGCATACCTCGCCGCGTACGTTATTTTTGTGTGTTCATGTAATTTTTTACCGGCACATGTTGATAGTTTTTCGTGATAATATTAAGGATACCATCAACGCCGACAACAACACCGACATCAATTCCAACCACAGACGATATCACGTGCATCGCTGGTAACGTAACGATTAATGTTGTTGTTTCAGCGACCAGCGAGGAGACCGCATATACAATATTGTCGATGACGATGATTCGTCTGCGATATTTTTTTTTTGTTTTTTTTTTTGTTTTTTTTTGTCATGTGCTTGTCGATGCTAAATAATGCGCCGATATACTGTAAACAATTTTTTGGTGGCGTCAATCCATACGAATCGAAATAAAGAACACCACGTGGATGAACCGCGTATGCAACCCAAAGAGAACCTGGACCAGAACGGCAATCGAGATTATTGATACCAGTTTGAACACAGTTTGGTTTTCCGGTAATTGATTACGCATGAAAATACCTCTGAAGTTTTATGTTTAATTGCCGAGCAGCATTAAGTCAATCAAAATTGGAAATGGGGAGCTTTAACGAAGCCAGTCTCAGACCTTGACAATACCAAGTTTCTGGTAATCTTAGACCCCGTCCCTTTTTTGAGGTCTTCAGTGTCCTGTTGCTTTATTCAGTGGGATGCCGGCAGTTGTTCCAACGGCACCAACTGCGGCTGTTTTTGCAACAGCTGGAACTGCAGCGGCAATCAGCGCTGGTATCGACGCTAAAAGTGAGAATATACCGCCGGTCTTTGCTGTGTCGCAGACTGCATTCGCGGAAAGATGATGGTTTTGTTTTCTTGGCGTTATTGTAGTGTTTGAGCTGACATTCAGTCAGCGATAATTTATTTGGGCCTTGCAACGTCGCTGATTTCAGAAATATTTTTGCCCCAGAATTCTTTTTTAATGCAGATTGCATCTTTTTAATCTGACTTAGTGTCAGAGTAACGAAGACGTGATGATATGATATTATAATATCATGAATGATCTAATTACATGTTTGGAAAACACTTACATGTTTTTTACGGGCGCATCAATGACTCTCGTTCGTCCACCAACGCCTTCAAGTAACATGTTTTTGTCCGATAGTATAACAGCGATAGCTCTGTAACCACCAGGACCAGCAGGTATATCATTACAGTAGTTCGCACGTATATATCAATGACAGATTGTATTAAAAAAATCGAGGTATTCCAACGAAAAGTAATAGATTGGATGCAGAGCTGAGAATTCACGCTGAGATATCTGCAAACCAGAATCAACATTCTGATCACGCCCCCTGAATGTCATCAGACTATGATATGCCCGTGCTACGTTGATTTGTTCGAAACTCGGTACTATGTTTTCAGATAGTCCCTGATGTCCATTTCTTCTTAATGAAATCGTAGAGACTGCTAACCTGTCCAACACCATTGAGTTTCTTTCTTGATTTTCTAATCCTGTGTTACCTTGAAACGCAACGAATATATGTCGTGGTGCTGAAATTCCCAGTTGAGATGCTATCTGCCATGTAAATGAATTTGTTGTGCTTGTAAATGAGTCTGTGGTCCTTGTCAGCCACGACAACTTTGACTTACCACTACTATCCATGAACGATAACAACCGCTCTTCTTCTGTTACTGATGGAGTTTATGTTGGCATGTACAACGCAAGTTTTCTTTTAGTATTATTTTACCAGCAGCTGAAGCAAACTGCATCGTTGTCAGTGGACTTTCAAACTAACTCAACCGTATGTTTGGCCCCAAAGATAACTTTTCTAACATGTCTGCAGAATCCGAAGATATGTGACAGCAGTATCACACAGCTGAATCTACCTAGAGCATCAATTTGAGATCGTCGTGCTTCAAATCCCAGGTTAAATTCTGGATTAGACCATGGACTACCGGGTTTACGTCGGCGTCAGCGGCGCCGGCGAAGTTTCTTGGTCGTCTTATGTCATACTGTGTATCGTTAGGATAGTCAGTAATATCCTTTCAGAACATCATTGATGGACCAGTAGATCTTGCATAATCTTGCAGGACCGAGTATCATAGTGGCAACATCGACATCATTGTGGCATACTTTGATTTGCCTACTATCAGTCATATACACGGTAATTTTAAATAACACCATAACAACATTATTAACATATCCACATTTGCCTTCTGCAGGGTATAGATTATTGTTATCTCTCAAAAGTCTACACTGAACTTCAATGAATGCCTCAGCCTGGATTTATCTTGGACTTGTAATTCGATTCGTCCACGTTGGTTTGGTTCTCGTGCTTCATAAGAATAATTCTGATAATCACTCATCGACTCATCCTTGAGTATTGGTGCATCCATGTCAAATGCAGGATCAGATACACGCTTGAACATTTTATTATATTCGTTATTGTCTTAAACGATGTTCTAACACTGATCAATATTTCCGACGACGACGGGCCAGACCACTACCCGCTATTAGGTTTGCGGTTATATTTTTTTCTATCTCGGCCACGGCTTGTTTCGTCAGAGATGGCCTGCTGCTGATTCTTTCAACCGCTCTTTTGCAGTTTGATTTATTATTTTACTGACAATTGCTGGCATCACTTCGGTGCTGGGTAGTCTTATTGGAATGCTTGCATTGGATTGCTTGCATTGGAATGCTTCGCATTCTGCTGTAGTTGTCGTCGTACTAATCGCGCGAGTCTGTCCTTGATCGTTCAGAATGCTTTACCATCAACATCACCAACAGTGCAAATACCCTTATCACAAACAACTTCGATGGCTTTCATGCCTAATTGTTGTTCAATCGAGAGAGATTTCGGGGCTATTCTTCTAAATAAACATTGAACAACATCGCCGAGTCCATCTCCTTAGATCGCTCCATAAACCGGTAATCGTGATTCTATCACCCTGGCGTTTTCAGGTCCACGTTGGGCATTGTGTATAATCATGTTATATTGTTATCGCCAATCAAATTGATCAGTCACTGTAGTAATTGTCGCTAATTTCATCGATCAGTGCCCGATAATCACGCATCGACTCATCCTTGACAGGATCAGATACACGCGTTCAATGTTCAATGTTCAAGCGTGTATCTGATCCTGTCAAGGATACATCCTTTACTGTCCATAACGTCATCGGTAAATAAACGCAAACAAATAGCGGCTGTTTCATTGACGATTTTGTGGGAATTGTTGCCGGCTCGTCTTCCACCAATAAAAGTTTCTAATCGATCAACGTCAGCAAGGATATTTGTACACAGTTTATCTTGAATCACCGGCAAGGTTTGTTTTTTATGACGTTGATCGCGAGTGGCAAGGCCACTTCCGGTTGCTCCTTCAAGTGGTTCGTCGTGAGGATCTGGTTGTGGTTCCCGCGTGCTGCTAGGGCTCATTTGACGACATAACCCCTTGCTTCACCTTCTTTTTCAGATTTAGTATGTGCTTCCGATTTTCTCCTTTCTTCTCCTACTTTTTCAAGTTGACGTTTCATTTCTTTTTTCTTGTTTGTTTCCATTTCCAAATCTACTCTTGCAGTATATTCCTCTACTGCTTGTTCAAAGATTTCAAAATCATTGTCGTTCTTATTTGTTTGCTGAACATGTCTGACCCAATCGGCGGATTTTATAGTGTAAATATGTCCGGGTTTTGCATATTCTTTTCTACGTCCATATCCAAACGCAGCAATATCAATTATTTGGTCTTTATCCCTGACAGCGGTAATACCCTACTCAGTAAATTTTTCCATTTTCTTGGTTTTAACTTTTGTGGTGGTATTTGAACTTCGGATGGTGGAGGGGTTGAACATGAGGTGGTGGAGAGGGTGGAAAAAGGCCAGCAATATCAGCATGTAATGTCTCAAGAGATTTTTGTGTTTCCTCAATTGCTGTAACAATTTGGGGGGGGGGGGGCTCGACAATTGTTTTAAATAACTACTCTGTAGCTTCTGTAAATTCCACATGTGTTTCCTGGTGTTGTTGCAGTTGCTGTTTGACAAAATCACGTACTGGAATATATTTCTTGATTGCATTAATTCGCTGTCGAGCTAATTACACTTCATACGTCTGTGAGTATATAAAGGAAACTTATGTTATCTCAACAAACAGTAATTATCGGAAAAGGTTCTTCTGGCCATAACTTAGAATAACATGTCATGTTGTTGTTGTTGTTATAGGGTTTAACGCCATTTTTCAGCACAGTATAAATGGTGGAGAAAGAACCAGGGAAAACTCCGGAAAGAACCACCGACCCACGAGAAGCTACTGGCAAGCTTTCTCACATACCCACATTGGCCGAATCCGAGACCCGAACACACGCAGACAGAGGTGAGATGGCAGTAATCCGTAACAATGAACAACAAACACAATCCATATAAATCACAAAGAAAGAACAACAAAGGTTACAATGCATGGAAGGGCAATTCCTATAAGCACACTACAAACTACAATAAATCTGAAAAAGCTAAGGTTGATTACTCAGTAGAGTCAGCACAATTAAATATGAACCAGTACAATGCAGGGGCCAATGTTCGAAAGGGAAATTAAGGCCCAGTGCTATTATCATTAGATCATCTAAGTATGGTGATGAGGGACTGTTTGTTGCAATTCAAATTTAAGAAGTATCAGTAACAATGTTAGTGGATACTTGTGCTAATGTGACAGTTTTGATAAAGGATATTGTTGATAAATTTCCACAATCGCGCCTTGTTCAAATTGAACCAGTAGATTTGAATTTGGTTCCTCAAACTGGTCAAACTCCATCTAGTAGCTCTTTCATTCACCAGTCGTGAGAGTAAGATATGTGATGGTCTACACACTGCTGTGTGGACTATCGTAAGTTTGAACTATGTGACCATTAAAGATTATCATCCCCTTCCAAGAATAGATGATACTTTGGATGCCTTGTCAGGTGTTATGCTATTTTCAACTCTTGAACTGAAAGGATACTGACAAGTGTAAGTAGGAGACAAGGACAATCCTAAAACAACATATATATATATTGAGTGTGTTGTCTGCTATTATAGTAAAGAGTTCTCGAAAACAGAACGAAGATATGGTGACACTCGAAGGGAACTTTTAGTAGTTGTGTCATCAAGCGAACGCTTTCATCATTACCTAAATAGTCAGAAGTTATCATGGAGCACTGTTTTGACTTTTAAATTTTAAAAATAGCTCGATGGATTGAGACTCTTGCTATTTACGATGCTAAAACAAAATATCCAGAAGTAAGAAACCACTCCAATACTGGCGCAGTCTCTAGACGATTATGTCTTGGCACTAACTGTAGTTACTGCCTTCGGGCTGCAAGCAATTATGAAAATCAATAAGTTACGTTGACAATATCACTTCATGTAAATGGAAACTAGTAAGGTGCTAACTTAGGAAATAGTTTTTCCTCTTGCAGTAGAAATGAACTGCTGCATGGTGAATTTTCTACCCTTTTATTACCTGATACAAGGGAATGTATTACTTTGGTCCCTAGATCACAGTCAAAGAAAGGTGAGACTAACTGTCCACCTGACGCTTCTAATTTCTTTATCCTAAAAAGTGACATGCCTCCAGAAGGTGATGTTACAGTCAAGTTTCCATAAAAGAGGCCCAAAGAAAAGACAACCATCAAAAGATTGTGTGAGTAGAAAAAGACAATAACTCTCATCCAGCGTGGTCTAAGGTGGTAAGAGAGATTGTTGAATTTAAGTTTTATTAGGCCAGTTTGGAATTTTTAGAAATGAAAAATGATATGTTGTATTACAAGTGGAACGCAGTTGTAAACCACGTAGCCTGGCTCATAGTGATGACAGAGATCATATTTGGCTGTGTTTTGACACAACTGTACGAGGCCCTCACTACTGGATATTTAGGTATTAAGAAACCCTTCAAAAGCTAAAGGCTAGATTATTTGGGTATGGCTTAAGGAGGAATCTTGAATAACGAGTTAAAAAGTGTGAAATTTGTGCGTCTCAGAAGAGACCACTTAAGCGGCCTAAGGCATCAGTTAAGTTATATTACGTAGGATCACCACTAGAAAAGATTGCAGTTGATATAATGGGCCGTTTGCCCCATACTGCAAAAAGAATATTCTAGTTGTTGATTATTTACTAGATGGACAGATGCTTTTGCCATACAAAACCAAGAAGCCACAACTGTTGTAAGTGTGCCGATGGAGAGAATAATAGTGGCATTTGGAGTTACAAGCTCTTTACATTGCGACAAAGGTTCCAAATTTTGAATCACTGGTTTTTGCTGAGATTTGCAGATCGTTTGGTTTTGAGAAAACATTAGGGAAAACTTAAATTCACATGTCAAACCAGTAGAAAGCACTATGATCATAATAGTTACGTGTAGGCTCGTACAATAATAACAAGAGAAAAGAGTGAAGACAACAAGCTTTGTATATTTTAACAAAATAATTTATTTCCCTAGAAAACAATGTCAAATTGGAAAATAGGACTTACGGTTTGTGAATATAATCCAAAATTTAATCCTAAGAATGAAAAATACAAGTCCTATCACTAAATAGTTCTATTAGAATCCAAGTTCGAATCTCGACAACGTTCCAATATGGAAGGCGATGACGTCAGATGTGGTCCATGCACGAATATCAACAATTCCTCAATTGAATCACAGTTTATGTTTCCGAATAATTCCAGAATAAATTTCCACTGAATTTCTTTCTCCCAAAATTTTATAAAACAGTACACTCGTTTGGTTTTTTAGAGAATAAATTATCAAATTGCAAAAACAAATGAACTTCAAAAACAAGCTGGTTTCAACAATAAAATTATCTATCCGAATACAACTGACTGACGAGCGCTCAGAAAGGGTTATATATTCACCCGAATTATCATCCCGTTCTCGCGAGACAGACTACGTGATCTAATAACACTTGAAACAACCCAATAGGAAAATGCAATTTGTCACGTAGGAAGAACCCCTATCTATTATCACTCTGAAATAAATATAAAAATAAAACATTGTTTATCCAGACTAGACGAAATGACCTTGGCAATAGCCAATCGTTCTCGTGTAGCGATTACACTACCGCGGACCAAGGTAAACTAAAAATATTACTAATGTAATACGTTTTACGTCTTAGATAAACAGAATTACTGAAAAAGAATTTCGAATCCCTCCAATAATCATTACAATAAAATGTAATGAAACAAAATAAAATAAAAAAGAATTCTAAAACTAACACACAAGCAATTTAATTACATATACGTAACACATGTTTGAACTTGGTACACCAGTTTGGATTCATAATCCAAAATTTAATATAGCTCATGAACAAAAAGTTGCAAAGAAATTGATGCGGTCCATGTATTGTAACCCCAAAACTGAATGATGTCATTTATCGGGTCCAAGAAACACCGAGGTCTAAACCAAAAACAAATCAACATGATAAAATCAAACTATGTAGGGAGGAATGCACCCCCTAAATAAAGAAAAGAAAAACATTATTTTAAGGTTGCACATATCTAAGTAATGATTCACAACTTTTGTGGTATGTAGTTTAATTTCACACACTTGTAAGTGGGATGTAGCAGAACAAAGTATACTTGAGTCTCATACCTTTTGAGGTATATAATATATGCATAATAAATATATGTATAGTAACTGTTTGTGGTACGGTCCATTCTCCTTGATATGCATACTAGTATGTGCTATACCATTTGGATGTCACCCGGTATGCCCAGCATGAAGAGTCTTCTGCAGAGGAACCCTAAGAAGAATGAACACCTTCTCTTGGATATATTGGACAGAAGGGGATACTCAGCATTTTCTTTCTTGTATAATTCGAAAATCTTGTGATCTGGACACTCAGACTGATTAGATACCATAATGTAATATGATGTGCTCTTGGGACTTCTTTATTCTTGGAGGACCGAAAACTGCATTTTTGTATGACGTATGTCAGTGCAACAAGAGCTCCTAAAAGGACAGAAACCAGCAATTACTACAACTGATGCTTGTTATGGATGTGGTTGTATACGGTACCGATCGATACTGCAGAACCAAAATGAATTACTAGAGCAGCAGCTGTTTTGATCGATAATCGGGACTCGGCGTAAAGATTGTTTTCCTTTTTGTAAATCCGCGCTGTTTCTTATTTGTGCTTGTAACTGTCTGTGATTTTGCATTTCCGTCAGCACTGTTTCAAACTTATCCACACTGATTATTTTATCCTCGATTGCCACTGAATACAGCTTACTGACCGCATTGAGACTGCTCTGTGCCGCTGCAAGCAATAGTGAATAAACACGTATTTATTCACCAACCAGAAGCAGTTGCACAAGCTGAGGCAGCTGGCTCACACCCTTCCACGTTCGGGTTGTTGGCATGAGCGTATCTGTGACTTGACATTCATTGATATTCCCCCACGACGATGAACAGATGCCGTTCAATGTCAGTGAGTAATTTCAGTTATATTTTGGCTTTGGACAACAATGCATTCCAATAAATACCCTGTGACGAAAAGTAATGTGCGGCACTGAGCAAGTGCACCTACATGGCAATGTCACAAACATTCTCAAATACATCTGCAAGCAGCAACTGAGTTTCAGCAAATTTGTCCCAAACGATCGTGTATTCGTATGGATACACACCATTTTTCGTCAGCAAGTCTATGTCTGAGGCGCTGGCGCCATGGGTGCTTGCACACCGGGGTCTGTATCGACCAATGATTACAAATTTCTCCGCGTTAGATTGCACATAAACTTGTCCAAGGAAGAAAACTGTAATGAATCGATAAAAGCATTTGACCCAGCTTAAATGTCATTTTTTCCATGTTGTTTGGGGATCAAGCTTATCGTTGAGTCTGATGCCGTGGCTACTGCTTGCATTATTAAGTGACTATCGCACCCACGTATGTTATGAAGCACCACAGGAATTTTTGTTTGTTTCGGTAAATTCTTAAAACAGACATTTAAACTCAGCGTAGATGATATAAGAGACTTTCATCTTTCGTTGAACTGCTTTTTGCCTTGTTCTGGCATTAATGAGGAGTTGCTGCGTCTGAAATACATGCATCTAATGTTTGCATGGATATTTTTATTCGTAATGATTGCTGTATCGGTTAAGTAACGGAGAAATATTCTTTATTAATATGTAGTTTCTTTCATTTCAGTCAACAACAACATATCAATCTGGACTCGTCCATGTTGTCTATGTGTCTAATGCAAGCGGATAAAGCCTTTGTCACAAGGGAAAACATTAACAACAATACCTTGATTAAGTCTTTCAAATTTGTTCAGTGTGGCTTGGTAACCTGCACGGGAAATTCGATATCAGTTTTGCCCAGATGTTGTTGGTATTTTCGAGGCAGATATTGATTATCATCAGCCTGATATAACGCTGATAAAATTGTTCATTCAAAACAGCAATTATCAAAATTCTTTACGTTTATCACTGACCTTGGCGGGACCCACTCTGGTGTTGCTATGTAACTGGATCCACGAAATGGTTGCTATGGTGAGAAAGGTACATCGACTTGCATACATCTTTCTAGAGTCCATCCCGAAAAAAATTGTTTTATTATTTGTACCGTTGTTTTATAAGTAGTCGTTTGTAGCCGTTTTTGTTGTTACAGTGGCAACCGGTGGTGGTGGAGTCAGTACAATTATTGGCCTCAATACTTCAAATATGTCATCCTTTCTCGTACGACTTGGTATGTATATTCCATGCTGCAGTGCAATCTTGTTTGAGCTGAGGCACGGTATGCATATTTATATAAGGGTGAGAGCGTCTCTTATTAAAAAGTTCTTCAATGACTTATATAATATTTTTGTATTTTGACAGAAACAAAAAGTGCAATTGCTTCAATCCTAGCTATTGTTTCGTTTATCTCTGTTTTATTTATATTTGTATCTGTCTATGCAGCCACGGATGTTGAGATGTTGGTTTATTTTTACGCGCCTGATAGTGTTCACAAACGGATCCACAGAGTCGACAAAGCTGATTATATGATTTGACTCGGATACCACATTTAAGATATAGCTGTGCACCTGGACCATGAAGTGAATATCAGCGTATGTGTTTTACAGCGTTCGCAATGACGTTCGCAATTTTTAGACAGCTTTGCGCTTATTACGTCCCAATGCCACGGAGATTAATATGCATATACGCAGGCACTTATCTAATTTATGGGAGTCAAAACTTCATTTTAATCAAATTTATAAGATATATAAGTTTCCTGATTCTGAGCTTGTGCTAGAGATTTGCATTAAACCTTTCAAGAACACGGGGTCAGGAAATAAAGTAAGCAATACTTCCAATTATCGTTTAGAAAGGTAATTCTAATCTTTCGAGCTTAAAGAGCTACAAAAATTGAATTACAGTTAGTTGTTCAATATGTCATCATTTGTTTCCGATACAAAGCCTTTAACTATGTTTGATACCTTCTTCCAATCGCACCAAATTGGCAGTTATGAGTAAAAGTAGGGACAAAAGAATTAATTTCAACGCTATTTCTAAAACTATTAATTAAATCACGGTTGAGCCATGAAGCGAGTGCTATTTCCTCTTCCAGTTCTAGAGATTAATCTGTGATACTTGTTCCACTGATCCACAAAGTACAGTTGATCTGAGATACAATGTATCACAATATAAATTATTGTGACCCTATTTATTCAAAGTAAATATAAAAAGAATACGTAAAGTACAGCTTGTGGTTCTTTCTTTTGTTATTTTGTTCGAGCACCTTGATAATGGCAAATACGTTGGCAGTGCACATAAATCTAGGGTAAGAGATGACATTGCTTCGTGATAGAGGGAACGCGACTTACGAAGCAATAAATACGTATCTTCTCGATAGACAGGAATATAAAAGACTTAGACAAGGAAGACAAACTAAATCAATATTATTCAACCCAGATTTAAATCGTTCTATGGCTTTGGTTTTATCGTTAGCTTGCAGCCAAGAAATTAAAGGAAATATTGTAAAAAGTAATATCTTTCATTTCGTGGAAGAAAGGGACAAACACCAATATTTTGGGTTAACAAGAGAACTCAGAAAAGAGGCCTCATAATCAAACTGTACAACTGTATTAAACAATGTTTTAAATGTACAGTTTTAGATTTTTATCAGTGCCTGTCATGTGTTTGCAACGGAATTAAGAACAGTTTCAAGGTGACCTGCAAGTTAGATTGATTCACCATGGCTTGCTAAGGGTTATTTCTGGTTTTATTGAATAAATTACTACCTTATTTTATGCAACTTCATATCAAAAAGATTATACGAATGCGTCGTCATTTTACATTTAGTAAATAGTTAATAGATAGACAATTTCGATGTGAAATGCATGACAAGATGAAAAATGTTCACATCTTTTGATATTTTCTTAAGGTATGGTCACCATCACGTGGCCACAAAACGTATGTAAGAAATTACATCAAATCACCTCATACTTATAATATGCATCATACAACGACATTGAAAAAAAGGGCGGGGGACAGAAAACGACCCCTATTATGACAAACTTACGTGTGGTACCACTTTTCGTGGATTTCAATGTTACCAAAACAACTCATTTAAGGACTCAACAAAAAAAATTAGCCACATCTGATACAGCCCCGCCCCGTTTTCTTACTGCGTTAGAGATCTACAAAGTTATTTCATAAATCAACACATAAACATATAATCTGATAATAGACCATTGTTTTGTAGATCTGTTTGTTTTATTTGAACCCTTTAAAATCAATTCGATATGTGGTCACATCAGTAAAGATAAAGAGAAAAAAGTGAAAGCATAATGTATTCAAACACTAGTGTTAAGAGTCTATGCTCTTAAAATAAGTAACAGAAAAGAGTGAAGACAACAAGCTTTGTAAAATTTAACAAATAATTTATTTCCCTAGAATACAAAGTGAAAAATTAAGATAAAAGAACTTACGGTTTTACAAATCAAATCCAAAAATAATCCAAGAATTAAAAATAGAAGTCCTAGTATTAAAAAGTCCTAAATGAATCTGAGTTCTAGTCCCGCTGAAATCCAAAATGGAAGGCGATGACGTCTGTTATAACCTTCAAAGTGTAGACGTGTCAACAGTTTCTTGTTGAATCACAGAAAATATTATTCCAGTTTTGAATTCCGTATCAATTTCAATAAATGTCTTGATCCAAGAATTTTGTAGGAGCACTTAGGTATTTCCAGGGAAAAGAATCACTTGAATTCAATAAAATAAAAATTCAACTCAGACTGGTTAAAACATCATAACAACGTATCAATTGTTTGGAGCCCGACTGAACAACCCTCTACAAGACAACAGTTATACACTAATTTAAGACGCAAAACAGATTCCCGGATGAGGGTCAAAAGTTCATTGTTCTGGAAAAAATAGAAGTTTGTAATAATTGATACATGCCACTCCACACGTAATCCGGGTGTGACCTTGATTCAACTTAACAATTCTTACTATGAGAAAGATACAAAAATAAAAAAGTTGTTTACCAAAACTGTTACTGATTCTGAAACATGGTCAGAAACTAGATACAATGTTTCTATTATTAGTTGCCAAAAAAAAAAAATATCAGTCAGGTCAAATAGAACTAAACTCAATTCTGGACAATATCAAATCCAGTAGACAAAGTTACATTTCAATAACATGTAATGGAATTTTAAAAAATAAAACTAACAAAAAACAATTAAATTAAATATACATAACACTAGTATTACTGGAAATGAAAGAGAATATAATAAATGATACTACTATATGAAAATTAGATGTATTACTGATTCAAATTCATAATTCATTCAAGTGAAAACTGTTGTCAAAAAATTTAATCCCCCGTGAAAGCATCTCATTTCATCCATGCATGCTTAATTCCGATGAACAACAAGACTGTAAAATACTAGAATTATCGAAGTGAGAAGAACAATGTGGTATTGAAATCTCATGCTATAAGCTTGTGGAACACGATTAGTAATGAAACACTATGGATATAATCGCTGCAGAATATTAAATATTACAATTCGCTAATTTTTTTTTTACAAACCCCGAATCAGTATCGTTTCAATCAAGACTGTTGGTAAACAAATATTTGTCAGGTAAACAATCCTGAACAAGTAAAGCAATCTCAAATCAGTGTATAAATTAGGTCCGATCGTTCGCAAATTGTCGATGAGTCGCAATTATCCATTTAGCATGAATCTGTTTGATTGATAACATTTTATGCAGCCTAGTGGTTAAGTTGGTTAGTACATGAGGCAGGCGCAATGAAGAGAGTGATTCCACGGCTTTTTTTAAAAAAATTGTTAACATTCACGGACTTTAATGGGATCTAAACACATAAAATGTTGACACTGCTTGCTAATTGCATTGGGCAACATGGTCACGTGTTTGCTTCACACCTGGAATGATGATATTATCCGAACCAGCTGGGATCTAAATTGAAAAATTTAGTGCTCTTACGGACCTAGTCGTCAGAAATTGATTGATCGTACAACTTAATGAACAGTGTTTTAAGAAAGAGATCTTTCACACATGGGCGCCGGCATATAGGAGTGGGTGTTGGATGGGGGCACTTGCACTTTCTTTCACATGCCCAACCCTCAATAATTATGGGGGTACTACATTGCTGCGTCGGCTAATATGATGCTAAGGAGCAGCAGAGAGGGAGGACCCTACAACTTTTTCCGAGGGTCAGTTAACAAAAATAAAGGTTCCTACGAAGAGCTAAAATAAGGTCAATAACGCTAAACCGAATCCGCTAACCGAACGCATTTCGTTGTTGCGGTAAACAGGTCACAATAACGAAATCGACGGGTTAGTTCGTTTTTGTTACTCGTTCGTTGACCTATTTTTTCAAATTTTAGGCGTGTTTTGTTTGCGTCTCACACTCATTTTTTTGTCATTCCACCCTCTCTGCTGCTGTGGTTTTTATCCAAATATTGTATCAAGTCCGTTACGATATTTCGACCTGGGATCATGTAAATTTATTGTTATAAAACCAAACGTGGTAGCTTGTGCTTTTGATAAAAAGTTTTTGAACTTAATCATATCCATGTCCCCTGAACACCAAGTATAATAAATATTTTGTAGCGTATGATTATCAACTCCGTTAAACACAACTAAAACATTATAGTTATCTCTGATCACTTTTGAAATTTGTGTATAACGCTGGGTAACATAAATCACATCTGTATTTTTATGTCTACCTCTGGAAAATATCCTAGCTGGATTTGATTGTTTATCTAGCATGACATCGTCGTATACTACTAAATTATTAATAAGTCCATCAAGATCATCTACAGATGACGCTTCATCAATACTGGTAATAAAATCAATAATATCATTACCGTCTTCATTCAGCAACTTTGCATTTTCATTAAAATCTTTAAGTACTTCATAGCACTGTTGATCATCTACAGATGGTGCTACTAAATACAATTTATCCCACTTGAGCCATCTCATTAGCAGATTAAGCAATAATTGCGTCTTACCACTTCCAGATGGCCCAATTATTATCATTCTAATAGAATTCGGTAGCGCTGGGTGATGCTTGACTGGCTCTTGTTTTCGTGTCGCCAAAAAGTCAATTATATCCATATGATAAATAATATGAATTTATATTGTGTTCGATGCAAGGCAGCCACGTCCACCACTGGATTAACAACAATAATGACAAAAAATAAAAAAACATGCACTTACAGGTAAGTGTGAAAAGTGTGGTATAAAAAAAATACAAATTTATTTCGTCTAGTACAAAGACAGGAGGTGATATCGCCGCTTCGTTGGGAAAATTACCTGGGGCTCCGTGGGCAAAGTATCCCGGGAAAAAACATCTACCCGGATACAATTATTGTGGTCCTGGAACTCGACTTGATATCCGACTTGACGAACGAGATCAGCCAAGACCAGGAGAGTATCCAATAAACAAGACTGATCAAGCGTGTCATGTTCATGATGTTGCGTATAAAAGCAAAGATTTACAACAACGGCATCTCGCAGATGTAAAAACTGATTCATGCGTTAAAATCTATACCTGATAAATCTCTCAGACAAAAACTCGCTAGTTTTCTAGTAAAATCTGCTATGAAAGGTAAAATAATGCTAGGGGCTGGGTAATTAATTATACGATTATTATAATGGAGTCCATTTATTATAGCCCAAGAGGATATTGGAAGGGCAGAGCAGCTATTAGTAAACTTGCTGAAGCAGCAAAAGTCTCACGTGCTGTCGCTGCAGCGTGGTTAGCACGACACGCAATATGGCAAATCTATCTACGTCCACCTAAAAGAATTCAGTACGCGTATTTTGATGTCAGCGTTCCCAATGAAGTTCATCAAGCAGATATTTTGTTTTTGCCGCACGATACTATTAAAACACGTGGACGTCAATCACGCACATACAAATACGCGTTAACTGTCGTTGATGTTGCAAGTAGATATAAAGAAGCGGAGCCGCTATCAACAAAAACAACATCTGAAGTTGCTTCTGCGTTCGAATGAATTTATCAACGAGGACCATTACGATGGCCACAGTTGCTAAAAGTTGATCCTGGCAAAGAAATTCTTGGTACAGTATCATCGCTGATAAAAAGCATAATGTCAAAATCAGACAAGGACACTTCGCAATTCATCGTGATCAGGCAATAGTTGAACGATTTAATCGAACATTCGCTGAGCGGTTATTTGGATACCAGTATGCGAAGGAAATAATTCAGAGCGACATGAGATCTCGTGAATGGATTGCAGGATTACCAAGTGTAATAGCTGCGTTAAATAATGAAATTACTCGTGCAACTTCTATGAAACCTATTAATGCAATTACAAAGAAACATATACCCCTTACCGATGGTTACGGACAACGACGTGACTTTTCAAAACAAGCAGTGTTAGGTAATGTGGCTGGAAGATATCTATATGAACCTGGTGAACTTGAAGGGGGTAAAAAAAAGAGCAACTTATCCTATCTGGTGTGTGACTACACATAAAATTAATAGCGTGATTAGATCCACAGGTAGACCCGCAATCTACAGACTGGATTCAACTGCTCCTCAGCGTGGATTTGTACGTGAACAATTACAAGTAATTCCTGAGGACACACAATTACCACCGCGTTCACTTTTGGAAATTGGAACCCCGACGTCGATTGCATTCAAGACATGTCAATATGACATTATCACGTGTATGACCAAGATTACTATTAATTCTGTCTACGGTGAACTGTCTTGGATTATTACTCGAATATTCCCATAGCATATTACAGTTACAACTTGCACAATGATTATTCTGTCGTTGTTTTAGGGTCATAATTAATTCAGTATCAATATCAAAATCGCGATTACTTTTTTATCACATTGCTTATAACCAAATAGTTTTTTTCTTATTACGCCAACAACAACTTCGTTGTTGTCGCTAGCAGTTTGATTATTATTTTCTGTAAAATTCATAATAACCCTGTGTAGTTGAGATATTCTTCTGACTCGAGATACTGCGAGATAAACTAAATTTGACCATTCGATTCTATCATCGACAATCCAGATATTTGTATCAGTAATAGTTAGTCCTTGTGACGAATGAATCGTTATAGCATATCCTAATTTCCATGGAGTTTTATCCATGATCAGCGCGCTCTCAACAACATTAACATCAACCAAAACAATATCATTTAATACAAGATTTTGTTTTTCATTTGTTCCTGGAATCTCAACTTCAATATTCTGTCGTCGAGTATCCGCAGGGCGATAACACAATGGTACAGGTAGATTTGAAAATTTTTCTTTATGTAACAGAAATAATTTCTCTTGCGATTCATCACGAACTATTTTTCTACTCGCAACTATTAAATCATTTGGTCGCCATAAATTCCAAAATCATTTACAAGAGCTTCCGGAATTATTTCACGTATTATCTCACATTGTATTTTATCTGGCTGCAGTCTGATTAATCTTTTAAATTCTTTCAGAGGTGCATCAATAGCTCTATTATCATCGGTTATCTCCTCATAATAACTCACAAATGATTTTAACCACTCGTGTGGAAACTGCCCAACGAAAGGTGGTGGTTGACCATGATCGCCGCACATAATCACAGCAGTATTTTTTGTCAGTAACCAATCAAGAAATATTTTTAATGTTTCTAACGATACTGTACAAGTTTCATCCCAGATGATAATCCGGGGTATATTTTTCTCACCCATTTGCTCAAGTGTCCACGTATCCCCGCACCGTCTGAAGAAACCATGATAAGTTTGAGATTTTACTCCTCGTTCGTTTATTTCTCTGGCTAGTCTATGTGTAGCTGTCAGAACAATCATATCAACGGAGTTCTTCAAACTACGGCGAAATAATTCAATGGCACGTGTTGTTTTTCCAGAACCTCCAGGCCCATTGAGATAAACGGTTTTATGTCTGGCCACAGGATCAAACACAGATGGTGCTGTCGATGTTAACATTTGATTATGATTGCTGTAATTTATTTCCTTGATTTCAACATCTGCATATTTTAAATAGTCGAGTATATTTTCTTGTTTTATTCTCCATGATCCCCATTCGTCATTACCGAGTAGCGGTTTTAGCAAATCTAAATACGCTTTATTTATATAAAATGAATCCGTGGCAACTCTAAGCGCGTAACGAGGAAATCTATTTATCATCGATAATAAATTTATGGAAATGTAAGCGAGCATAGAAGATCTTAAATGAGTAAATTGCGTTGACTCACCATCAATATAACTCACGATTGTACCTAATTTAGACCCGTCTGATAAATAAGCATTACTCCGACTCATAAATGTATTTTTTTCCGTTGCATCAGCAATTATAAAATCGAGCTCAGCATCATCCATAATTAATCTTGTACACATTCGTTTATGATCATATGATCCTCCTTGAGTAAACTTACCGATTACTTTCCTACCAAGATCTTTTGCAACTTTATTTTCATGATCAATCATATCAGGATTTTCATTACCTGACTCTGTCAGGGGTTGTGGTAACCAAACTTGTTTCTGCGGATGATATGATATAATAGCTTCGTTTACGCTCAATGACACTAAGATTCCGGTATCAAGCATATATCGTAATAACACTAATGGAGCACAATATTTTTCTGAGAAATGTCTTCCAAACCAAACATAAATAATCGGATGCAGATTTTTCGCAAACTCGAATAACTCTATACAAGCAAATCCAGTTAGGTCAAAATTTGGTAAGAGTCCGTTTATCGTAACTCTGGTCATCTCGTGTGTGGGATGTCCGAATCTTTTGAAGTATTCAGAACATTCTCCGTATCCAAGAAAACTTCTAGGATAACACGCTACCATATCCACCGATATAATATCTTTATGATCGTATTTATTATTTCATAATCCGCCGTGTCCTTATTCGACACAACTGTGCTGGACGGTTTCCATGAATTTTTCTCTTGAGCAAAGTGAGCTGCAACTGATGGAACTGCAAAACAATTATTTAGTAATAGTTCAACTTCAGCATCATCAGAATTATATTTCAATGCAAGATTCTTCATTTTTTCGTGGAGAGATTCTGCACGATAAATTTCTTCGTTAGGCCTTACAAATTGATCGCAATACGAATCTGAACTTTGAAATAACCAAACAGATACAGGGTCACTCTTACTAATATCATTGATAGCGTCAAATATATAATCGCTATAAAATTTAACTGTCCTATCCCGTGGAAATATTGTTACTGCGTTAGTCCATGCATGTGCGTTATGATCAATGATTGTTATAGGGGTTCCATTTTTTTATATATTTCGGTTTGTACAAAATTTCTACGGTTAGTGTTTTTACTGTTATTGGAAATCTTAATTTCTTTTCTAGTTTAGCAACGTCGCTGACAGATGCTCCGGTATCTTTAACTGTTTCTGTCCACGCATTTATTTTTTTACGTCTTAGATCAGTTAAACCGTTTCCGCGTATTGCTTTTGAGAAATGTTCCATAACTCGCTCAGCTACGCAGTTTAGTCCCCTTGACAAAGTCGACAGTGACTGAGTCACCGTTGAGGATAATTTCATTGGTTTGAGATTATTAACGCTAGGTTTATCATTTAGCGAATATATCGCATAAATAACTGCAGTTACAGGATATTCTCGTTCATAATACGGTTTATCAATACCAGTCAATATTCCTGGTTTTGATTGTTTATTTAATGTAACAGTATTATTTCCAGTATGAAGTCGTACAGGGTCACGTTTATCACGGATAATCCAAGTGTCATCATCTGTCTGCACAATAAATTTTACTAAAATAATATATTGCTGATTGCCTTGATGAATATCAAGGTAGTTAATAATATTTTTACCTCGTTCGTCACGCATTCTAGCATCGACAACACCGCTGGTGTCGTTTATGAGCCTGAATGTTGACCAAGTATGAGCCGCACCATCGTTGCGAAATTCTTTCTTGGCTTCACGGATACGATCGATTATATCTCTATTTATCAAAGCCAGATCTTGCATCGAAAAATTAAATTTAGATTTCTGTAGTTTGTCAAGATCAAATCTTGCTCCCGCCGAGACGGTGGAAGGTTCAATTATGGATAATCTCTCAAATTCCTCCATACTATAATTAAGACAAATATATGTTTAATTAAACTTTAATTATATATATAATGATTCAAACAAACAATAAATGCCGATGGCTTATGATTGGATTTTCTCTTCCTTGTAATAAATCATGCGTAAATGAATTTTTATTTCAACGCATGCAAAGCTTTCGAAAAGGTAGTCTAGGACCGAAACCGTGTTTACGATGTGGCGTTGGAGTCAGAGGAGAAACACGGTTATGTGTGCAATGCGGTGGTAAAAGATACAGAGAGCTGAAACGATATTATGATAAGAAGTCGTCAGGTGAATCTCCCATAAAAACCACTGAAGACTATCTGGCCAGATTTTCAAAATAATCATTTAGACAAATAGTATTACTATATAAATGAAGCAAAATGAATTTGTGAAACATCCTATCATTAAAAATTATGAAGCGTCTCGTGATGGTGTCATCAGAAATTGCAGAGCAAAGAAATCAGTCGGTACTGTTGATAATGCTGGTTATTTCAGATTTACTGTTGGAAAAAAAATATCATTCACATAGATTTGTATTTGAATGTTTTCATGGGGTCATCGAAGACGGACTTGTAATCGATCACATAATTCAAACCCGAAGGACAATAATTTATCTAACCTGCGGGTTGTTACACCAAGTCAGAATAATACATATGGAAATGTTGGGAGATGTAAAATGTTCGGAAAGAGAGCTGTTAAATCCGTAAATACAGAGACTGATGAAGAGATAATTTTCCCGTCAATGAGTGCGGCTGTTAAATATTTTGGCATTCACTCGAATTCAGTACAACTTGTCGCAAATAATATTACCAAATCAACATTTTCGAAAAAATTTAAACAAAAGATCAAATTCCAGTATATACAATGAAGCGAGATAAATCCGTCATCGCTGATAGAGCAATCAAGTAGTTGTCTCCCTTTTTATTATTGCGTGACACGTTTATATTCAGTGATATACATCTAATCTCTGAAACACTGAAGTCTGAAAAATCTGAATATTTCATATAATCAAACAGAAAAATCTGAATTCTTGACGTTGTCAAGATGATATTGAAATCACAACGAACCGCGCTATAGTGGATTTTACACAAACCGTGTGTGCGGTAGTCATTATCGATTTTTTTTTTTGTTTAGGAAAGAACTGGAATATATCGATCCAACGCATTTACTAACACAGTTCTGGCTAGCATGATAATACAGTATTTTTAATCAGGGCAGAAATGGCAGAAATGTGTAAGATTCCAGATTTTGTGATTTATTTTTGCATTTTATTCAGAATATGATAGTATAATACTGATCACAGAATCTGCAGTGACAGAGTCAATGCTAAGATAGTTATGTATTTATTTTTGAAACGTATATGTATAACTGAATCTGATGGTGCAATGCTAGCACGTCTGACTCTCGTACTCGAGGCCCGTGGTTCGGTTCCCCATGACTGACACATGTCGGCGGTTTGTGGCCCTGGGATGCCACTTATTTGAATAATTGGGGGCGCAAGCATAAGCCTCATGTAACCCTCGCCAACGTCAAACAACGTGGCGAGTGCAGTTTTGCACTTACCCCGGGGTTTGATTTGGGGGGTGGGGTACTATGCGCTTGCGTCCCTAAAATAAACAGCAGGATGATGTGAAGTCGTGACTTTGTGACCTCACTGAAGGGTACCCACATAGGGGCATTCAGAAAGAATGTCCGCCGGACCAAAAAGTCTCAATAAGGTGCCTGTGGACAGGTCTTAACCAATGAAAGAGTGCCCTGTGGGCTTAAGGCCTCAATAAGGGACTCTTAGGACCTTATTGGTAAAAGGCTTTACCGGCAGAAGGGACCCAGTGGAATGGTAGACTGAACATCATAGCTGCTGTTTATTTTTATTCAAAAATATATTTTTACTTTTATCTGATTCAGAATATATTTTTACTTTTATTTTTATTCAGAATATATTTTATCTGATTCAGAAATATTTTTATATTTATCTGATTCAGAATATATTTTTACTTTTATCTGATTCAGAATATATTTTATGATTCAGAAATATTTTATCTGATTCAGAATATATTTTTACTTTTATCTGATTCAGAATATATTTTATGATTCAGAAATATTTTATCTCATTCAGAATATATTTTTACTTTTATCTGATTCGGAATATAATTTTATATTTATCTGATTCAGAAATACTTTTATTATAATAAAATTTTATTTTTTTATGAAATTCAGTCAGATTTTTTAAATTTGATGGGTAAGTTACCTAACAATATTGTGACTTTGATCAGATTTTCTAAATTTGATGGGTATATTAACCGTCAATATTGCGAATTCAGTCGGATTTTCTAAAATATTTTTATTTTTATTAAGAAAATATATTTTTATTTTTATTTTGATTCAGAAATATTTTTATTATAATAAAATTTTATTTTTTGTCAAATTCAGTCAGATTTTCTGAATTTTAGGGGTATTATACCCAACAATATTGCGAATTCAGTCAGATTTTCTGAATTTGACGGGCAATATACCCAATAACACTGTGACTTTGATCAGATTTTCTAGCGTTGACGGGTAATATACCCATCAAAATTGTTGAATTTAGTCAGATTTTCTAAAATATTTTTATTTTTTATAAATATTTATTCAGAAATATTTATTAAACTATTAAACAAATAATTTATAATATAAAAAATAATGAACCGCGAAAACATCACACATCAATTATTGCTGCTATTAAGCAATTACAACACAGCGGTATAAAAATATCTGATGAGCTTGATCCTGAAAAAATTATGAGTGATTTTGAATCATTACAATTTCGGAAGTCAGAAGGTAGATATACGCTAAACTCCGATTATAGATTCATAAAGTTAATCCAGCAGGCGATGTTACAATCGCTAGCAGCAATCTCGGATACGCAAGTGAAATTATTTGTTCCTCTTTCACGCTCAATCGTAAAGATTAGGTCAGAATTATCTCACGAATTCGAAACGAAAAGAATTGTACACGCTCGTATAAAACAGCTGAGAGATATTATGTCGATGACGGAAGAGTTACTGGCTAAAGATAAGGACGAGTGTGACTCTGATCATAGTGAGGTTGACAACGAAACTAACAGTGTTGTACCAGAATAATTCATTTCTGACCCTTGACTTAGTCAAGGATAAAATCATAGGTTAAAAAAAAAATAATTATTTGATATTTTTTTTTTTTTGCTTGATGTTTTCCGTAACTATTAACGGCGATGACGCTCTGTGAGCGTGAGATCTTACGATGACGTTCTACGAACGTACATACAAGTTTATGTTTAACGACTCTGACCTGAGATCGAGCAAGTGGCCAGTCTGGTCAGTAAGTTTGAAATGTATCCTCGATAAAAGACGACTATGACATTTTAGATAAACAACATTGATTGGTTCTGATACAATTAAATAACCTGGTGGGACTTGAGGTGTAAATGAATACAGAATGTATCCTTGCTGGGCCTGATTGGATTTTTCAGTGTCAACTTGATAACTGACGTCGATAACATCACATACTAGATTGACAGCGATCGTTGATGTGATATTGACGATACCCGGTGAGACATGGCGATCTTCACCGTACGGATTATTATTATACTTGAGAATACTTGGTGGTGGAGCAATTTCACTCAACGATTCGATGATTCTGGGAAAGTAATTGTTGATAACATCAACAATTTTCTTTTTTAATCCGGTTATATCAAAATCCGATATTACAAATGTTTGGAGTTTATCTGGGGCTATTTTGTAGTAATCAAGAAATAATTTTACATCTCCATCTGATGGGTATTTTTCGTAAGTTGTAACATAATCTGTGATAATAATTTTGTTGATGAAATACATATCTGATCTAATCTGATTTAAATCTGTCATTGTTTCAATGATTTGTTGCTTCGTATCATCGCTGTAAAATTGTGATAATGATAAAAAGATTTTCTAAATCAGTAATTTTACGATTATAATCAAAATTAATAGCTGCAGAAATATTTTTAATTGGTATATCATAAAAATATTCTTCAAAACGTTCTTTCCATCTCACAAACTGAACAGGGTTTCTACTAAGTTTAGGATACTGCGTTCCATCAATATCTTGATTAAGCGGTGGTGGTTGTATTTCAACATGATAAGTAAAATAATGCGGAATTTGTGTATCTTCGCTCTGCTGTGGGAAATTCATCTCGGCGTGGTTCTGGTGGACCAGAATAAACCGGTGGAATATCTGGCCATCCTAATACTGATCTGATTGAAGACTGATAAATGTCAGCGGCGTAATCCGGTGATAATATTTCAACGGCCGAAGGCAGTGTTGGCTCATGAACAGTAATGGCTATCTTTGATTCTTTTCCTGTAATGGATTTAATTCTGCTCTGGAATTCTTCATTGATCTGTTCTATTTGATAACTGCCCGTTGGAATACTAACTACTTGCCAATCAGGAGTTCCATCGGGTTTGTTTTTATTTGCAAATACTAATGAATTATTCGGTTGTAATCCACCAAACGATTTTGACCTAATATTTGGCCAACTATAATAAACTCGTAATTGCGCTAATGCTATTTCGCTTGCTGGAATTGCAGTTGGAAAATTAATACTGAATCAGGATTAGTTGAACTCGCTGATATCATTGTGGTTCTTACCGGAGCAGTATTAGTGACGATCTGTTGTAATAATTCCTGCGATCGCTGATCGAACGTTGTCATTATTATACTATTATTGTTTTAAATCCTGTTCAGGAATTTTTTTTATCAAATACTTCATTGTAGATCTTTATTATAATACGGAATTCTTCGTCAGATATTATTCCATCATTAAGCGACGAAGAAATCATGGACGATAATTTGGAATATGCTACAGTTGCAGTATGTAATTTCATCGTGTACTCGTTCAATTTTTCATTCGTGCACGTATCTATCTTTTACGCGATAATATTAAATATTCCAAAGATCGTGGCTGACGATGAAACAATGATCGGCGCTGTCATCGTTAGCGTTGATAATACTACGCCGGTTCCAGCAACAAATGCGGAAACCGAATAAACGATGATATCAACGACAACAGCACGTCTACGATATTTCTTTATCTTCGCTGTATAATCACCGATGATAGTTTTTAATTTATTCTGCTATGATGTTACTTGTTCATATCTGTATTGCTGAACGTCTATCATTATACTGTATTAAGTCGTTGTCTAAGACAACGGAGGTGTTTCAGCTACAAATTCCAGACACCATCAGTAAGACGCCGAGGTTAATTTTTTTGTCATCTGATACCAGCATAAACGTTTCTTCGGTATCTTTATTTAACACTACAGATACAGTCCCAGAAAAATTATCGGTTGAATAACGCCATGAAAATGTAGTAAATATTATAAATTTTGCAGAACTAAATACCGACAGCCTGTTCACGCCAGTTACTTCTGCGGCATGTTTGATAGTGTTATCGCTTGGTGTCCATGTTGACGATCCTGATGATACTGTGTACACGATATTGTTAATTTGTTTGTGTGGAATTTTAACGAGATTAGTTTTTTCGACGATATTAGGAATTCCACTGACAATGTCGTCGAGTTTCATGTTTATATCGGCGAGTTTAATATCAACGGTTGGTGGACTTCCAAAAAAATCATTAGTGGTTCTGTTCAAGTTTCTGAGAAAATTCATAAACAGTTGTATGTGATTATAAAATTCAGTTCTAAGTGCGATCATTCCATCATTGATCGTCGACAACGAAGTTGTCATCGGAATATTGTTATCGTCTACATAATTTTTTGTTGCAGCCTCGAGATTATCCGTCGGTTCTCCTACAGTAATAATTTTATTGTTATTCATGTTAATGACGCCGTTCATTATATCACCGGCTTTTAACACTCGTTCACTTATGCTATCTCGGATCGATGACGGAGTAACAACACTAGGAACAAGTTTACCCTCTTTGTCGTATACAGCAACAAGACCTTCTCTCGATAATCGATTACGAATAATAATATCATTGATTGAAATATTACTCGTCTTCAATTTTCCTTCACGGTTTTGAAATACAACAAGTTCGTTTGGATCAACGTTGGCAAGATTGAGCATGTCAGATATATCGTCGCTGATCTGCTTTGTTACTTGCTTAAGTAAGTCTTCACCTGGTGCTTGTTGAGGTTTGGTTTTAGCTGATCTTCCGTAAATATCTACCATTATATGATTAGTGATTATTTAAAACAGAAATCGTATATTCGTGTACAGCCTTATGAGGTGGTTTCGCTATCTTGATACAGCATCAAGTACTGCAAGTGCTTCACGGCCACATATCGGCGGGTCGGTTATTTTTTTGTGTTGGTAGCGTTGAATACCAGATTGGAATATTTTAAAGTCTGTCGATATATTTTAAAAATTCTTTTGGTGGCGCCAACCCATACGAATGAAAATAAATAATACCACGTGGATCAATTGCATATGCAACCCAGTGAGTGCCACGACCAGAGTTTTTATCGAGATTAATAATACCTGTTTCAATCAGATTTGGATTTTTCGGTAATTGATCACGCATAAAAACACCTCTGACATTCTTTATATTTAGTTGCTTAGCAGCATCGAGTAAATCAAAGTTAGACATCGGGAAAATCAGCGAGTCCCTGGAAGTCTTAATCCTTTTCCGTATCGAGACCCTGGAAGTCTCAGAGTCTCAGACCGTGACCTCTTCGTTTCCTTTTTTTTAATCTTTTTCCTGTTGCTTTCTTTAATGTCATTCCAGCAGCTGTCCCAACTGCACCTAACGCAGCACCTTTTGCAACAGCTGGAGCGGCTGCGGCTATTAATGCTGGAATAGCTGATAGAAGCGGAGATATTCCTCCGGTTTTAATAGTATCCTTGATTGCACCCACGGAAAGATTTAATCGTATTCCTTTACTGGCGTGTTTAACTTCGTTGACTCTCTTAAACTGACGTTCGGTCAACGATAATTTATTTGCACCGCTCATTTGTTCTTGTTTTAATGATATTTTTGTTCCGCATCGTGATGCTAACGGTGATTGTAATCGTTTAATCTGACCCGGGGTCAGACTGACACTAACATGATGATATGACATTTATGATATATTTCTGACTTCTAAATTAATGCTTGCATATTTTCTACTGGAGCATCAACGACTCTCATGCGACCACCAGCACCTTCAAGTAACATTGTTTTATCGCTGAGTATAACGGCGATTGCTCTGTAATTAGCAATAGGTCCTCGCGTAACACGAGCTCGAAAGTGTATGTCAACGACGGACTGTCTAAACAAATCCAAATGTTCCAGCGAAAAGTAATAGATCGGATACAGCGTTGTAAAATCCCGCTGTGATATTTGTAAACCAGTATCAATATTTTGATCACGTCCCATAAACGTCATCAGACGATGATACGCACGTGCAACACTGTTTTGTTCAAATATTAACAAAATATCCTCGGCTGGTTCTTGATGTCCATTTATTCTCAATGAAACTTTAGTAACGCTGAGTTTGTCAAATATCATAATGCTTTTTATTTGCGAGTTTACTCGCGTAACATCTTGAAGTGCAACAAATATGTCGCGGTGCACAGACACCTTGCTGTGATGCTATTTGCCATGTAAATAAACCATTAATGTTACTCTGGATAGAATCAGTGGTAACGTTGACTTACCGCCGCTTTCCATAAAAGAAAGTAGCCGCTGTTCTTCGATTAACGACGGTGTCATTGTTGGCATCCACAATGAAAGTTTTGTCAGTATTACTTTACCATGAAGTGCCGCAGTTGCACCTGTGTTAGCTCCTTCAGCGTGCCGTATTGCATCATCGTCGGTATTTTTTCGTACGAGCACAATTCATGCTTGGCTCCAAAAATAACCTTTCTAACATTTCTACAAAATCCAAAGATGTGTGACAACGGAATCGCGCATGAAAATCTTTCATCGTCGCCCAGCATTAATCGACGTGTTAAAAATCCCAAGTTGAAATTTTCATTCATTGATACAACTGTATCCCCAGCTACATTTAATGTTACATTTCTGTTCTCGGGTTGATCGGTTGTGTCCTTGGCAAACATCATTGATGGACCAGCCGATCTTGAGTAATCATCGCTGTATCTTGCAAGACCAAGTATCGTTGTGGCAACGTCAATGTCGTTATGACAGATCTCAATATCTCGTCCATCAATGTTATATGCTGCACTTTTAAATAACGCCATAATACCATTATTGACAAAACCAACTCGATCACCAATTCCATAATCTGTATTATCTAATTTTAAAAGTCTACCTTCGACGTCAATAAATGCCTCAGCAGGTAAGAAATATCTGCTTGTATCCTGAACTTGTAATTCAATTCTTCCACGCTCGTCAGGTACACGTGCGTCATAAGAATAATACTGATAATCACGTACCGATTGATCTTTGAGAACTGGTGCGTCTATGTCGAATGCGGGATCAGATATGCGTTTGAACATGTTATGTTATTGGTCATCGTCTAATACGAAGACCACTTCCCGCTATCAGACTAGCGGCTATATTTCTTTCTTTTTCACTAACTAAATTTGCTAGTTTTTTATTTGCGGCTTGATTTATTATTTTACTAACGTTTGCAGACATCACTTCAGTGCTGGGTAATTTTACTGGCAGAGGTTTTCGTCGTATTAATCGTGCTAGTCTGTCCTTGATTGCAGAGAATGCTTTACTGGCAACATCACCAACAGCACCAATACCTTTTTCACGAATAACGTCAATAGCTTTCATTCCTAATTGCTTTGCGATCGGTATTGCTTTTGGGGCTATCCTCGAAAATAAACCCTGAATGACATCACCGAGTCCATCTCCGTAAAATGTCCTATATACAGGTAATCTTGAATCTATCACCCTGACCATGGTTGGTCTACGTTGAGCAGCGTGTATGATCATTTTATTATAGTAATTATATCTAACTGTTTAATCACTGTGATAATCATCGGTGATTTCGTCGATGAGGGACCGATACACGTTAATATCCATAATACCGCCGGTGAACAATCGTTGACAAATTGATGAGATTTCGTTGATAATTTCAGGAGAATTATTACCAGCTCGTTTCCCACCGATTAAAATTTCTAATCTATCTACGTCGGCAAGGATATTACCGGGACAAGTAACAAGACCACTTCCAGTTGTTGTATTAATACCACTTCCAGTTGAGCCTTTATCGGGACCTGATAAATCTGGGTATTCTCCTGGGGACTAAAATACTTCATCACTGGATGAAGAAGATAATTCTTTTCGTGGTTGTTGTTGTCTTGATGATAGTCGTTGTCGTCATTGTTGTGTTCGTTGTTCTAGTTCTTTTTGTCGTTGTTGTACTTGCTGTTTTGGTGATGGCGATGATGATGATTGTTGTCGTTGTTGTGATCGTTATTCTAGTTCTTTTTGTCGTTGTTGAATTATCTCATATTGTTGTTCTAATGATAATTGTGCAAACGAAATATATTCATCTATTGCACGAATATATTCAATATATTCTGGATCGCTGATTCGAACTTGATCAGCGTCATGGTATATGCGAAATATCCATTTGTACCAAGTTTCGCGATTTATAGGATCATCGGCGTATTCAGATTTTAAATATTGTCCTCGATCATTATAACTATTCACAGTAATCTTAGCTAATTGTTCAACATTTTCGACTTGTCTGATATAATTAATAGCATCTCTGGTAAATTTATTAAATATATTGACCCTGACTCGTGTTTGTTCTGGTTCTTGTTGAGTACCTTCCGCTTGGTCTGCATCCTTAGGTATTTCCGGGGTTGGAATCGCAGTATCTATTTTCTCCGGAAGTTCTCGTAGAATTGTTTTTTGTCTTTTTAGTTCGCTCCGCTATTTTTTCAGTTGATTCAGTGGTCTTTTTCAACACGGGAAGAATACCTTCAGTAGTCTTCGTGATAGGTTTAAATAATTGTTCTGCGGATTCTGTAAATTCTTCTTGTGTTTGTTGACGCTCTTGTAATTTTTCCTTAACACTATTATGAAGCGGAAGATATTTCTTGATTGCTTCTAGTCGCTCTCGAGCTAATCTTGCTGAATGAGCTTCACCAATCATTATTGATATAATAATAAACAATCTTTTTAAATCGACAGCAGCAGAGGGTGGACTGACAAAAATGACGCGCACGAGCACCGCATAGCATTTACAAACACAAGTGTAGCAGCAGAGAGGGTGAACCCTACAACTTTGTAGAGACCTTATTTTTGAAAATTAAGGGTTCCTACGAGGGTTTTAAAAAAACATTTTTGCCTTAATAATGAAAACTTCTTTAATTGACCAGATTTTTTCACAATCTGGTCACATACGTATGTCCTTCACCCTCTCTGCTGCTATAAATTAAACAGCCATATAGATATTATCAATAATGAGTATTGGAGAACCACACTCAGCTAAATTAGCTCGAGAGCGACTAGAGGCAATTAAAAATATCTACCCGTTCGTGATTCTGTTAAGCAACAACTACAATCGCGTCAGGAATCTCAAGTTGAATTTGAAGAGGATACAAAAAAATTATTTAAACCTATCACTGAGACCACTAAAGGTATTCTACCTGTGTTAGAGAAAACCGCTGAAGAAACTGGAAAAATAGCAAGAAGAACAATAAAGACAAAAGAAATTTTACGTGAACTTCCAGCCGAAATAGCTGCTGCGATGCCAGTCCCGGAAATACCTAAAGATGAAGATCAACCTGAAGGTGAAACTCAACAAATACCAGGACAAGCGCGAGGCAGGGTTAATATATTTGATAAATTTGCCGAAGATGTCATTGATGATATCAAACAGGCCAAAAACGTACAACAATTAGGTATGATTGCTGCGATAAGTTATTATAATCGAAAAAAATATTTAAAACCTGAATATGCTGATGATAATATAAGTCGTGATAATTGGCGCAAATGGATATTTCGCATACACCATAACGTTGATCAGGTTAGAAATAGTGATCCAAAATATATTGAATATCTTTATGCAATAGAATCTTATGATTTTTTTGTACGATTAACACCAGCAGAACAACAACAATATATAGAACAAACAAAAAAATATACACAACAACGAGAACGACAAGAAATAATAGAACAACAACAACAAGCACTAAAATCATTTGAGCAATCATTTCGTGATTATCCAGTATCACCAAAAAAATCACGAATACCAGTTCTATCTCCTACATCAAAGAAAACAACACCACCGAAACCAATTGAAGAAGAGGAAGAAGAAGAATTTCAAGATGCTCCAGGCGCAACTGGAAGTGGTTTAGGAAGTGGTCTTATTACTTGTCCCAATAATGTCCTTGCTGATGTTGATCGACTAGAAATTCTCATCGGAGGAAAACGAGCTGGTAATAATTCCCCAGAAATCATTAATGAAGTAGCTGATATTTGTAAACGATTATTTAGTGGCGGCATCATGGATATTAATGTATATCGGTCTCTTATTAATGAAATCGCTGACGATTATTATAGTGATTAAGTATGTAATTAGTGATAAAAACAATTAATAATAACAATGATCGTGCATGGTACTCAACGTGGACCTACCATGGTCAGGGTAATAAACTCTCGATTACCTGTACACAGAGCAACCTACGGAGATGGACTAGGTGATGTTGTTCAGGGTCTGTTTAGAAGGATAGCCCCAAAAGCAATACCGATTGCAAAGCAACTAGGAATGAAAGCTATTGATGTTGTTCGTGAAAAGGGTATAGGCGCCGTTGGTAATCTCGCTAGCAAAGCATTCTCAGCAATTAAAGATAGACTAGCA